>JAIPRL010005037.1:0-34436 GCA_025469235.1 Pemphigus obesinymphae
CTACAATATTAAAACTTATATTATACTTACACGACTACGCGAGCTGTACGTCTCTGGAATATAGGTATATATATTATTTTTTATATCACACACGAACACAATTGTTCAAATTTCAAATGACAAACAAATAAAAAGCACACAGTGGAATGCCGGACGATACACGCTGTCGAATACTCGAATCCCGATCCCCTACCCTCCAATAACAACGGCGAGCGACGGCACATTAGTGTATGGACAAAGGTCGACAATAGCAGGTATACTGATCTATATCTACGGGTAGACCGGCGACAACACGGAAACAAAACGGAAATATCCAGATTATATTATTCTAATAATAATTATATATTATAGTGGCCCAAATTAGATCGCTACGCTCGCTTATGTCACAAATGATGTGAAACCCACGTCGAGTAGGTACCAGCCACCAGGTCAAATTAAATACGGTAGTGTACTTTATTCGGTTGCATAAAATCGGACCGTTGTGTTTAAATATTTTAAATATTTTTATAGAAAACGGCAATACAATATTTTACACACAATAATTTCAAAATATTTTAAATATATTCGTGTTTAAATATTTGGAGACCAAATATTTTCAAAACATTTTATAGGAAACAACAATACAATATTTTACACACAATAATTTCAAAATATTTTAAATATATTCGTGTTAAAATATTTGGAAATCAAATATTTCCAAAATAGTGTGACAATATTATCAATCAAATATTTTATGAAAAACCTTTATAAAATGTTGTGAAAATATTAATATTATCAAATTGCTATGTGGGATATACTACTACTTTTGATCAAAAATATTGGTCGTTACGTAATTTGTCTTAAAATGTTGAACCAGTTTAACGACGAAAGTTAGAGTCGTGTTTGATGCATCATCTAAGGGAAACAAAGGGCACTCACTTAATGATACATTGTTATGTGGACCGGTGCTGCAAGACGATGTATTTACCATACTTTGTCGATTTCGTAAGCATCGATATGTAATAACTGCGGACGTAGAAAAAATGTATCGACAGATTAAAATAGCTACAGAAGATTGTGATCTACAAAGGATATTATGGAGAGCAGAGGAGTCTGAAGAACTGCGTACATACAGATTGCTACGAGTAACATATGGCATGGCTCCAGCCTCTTTCATGGCTACACAGTGCCTAGTTGTCTTGGCAGAGGAAAACAAGTCAAAGTTTCCGGCCGCATCCAATGCCATCAAAAACGATTTTTACATAGATGATCTAATGACAGGCGGCGAGTCGGAAGAAGAATGTCTGCAACTGCAACAACAGATATCATACATAATGGATTCCGCTAGGTTCCCATTGAGGAAATGGTGCTCCAATTCTTTCAAAATAAGGATGCAGTTATCAAAGACCCATGAAGATCTCTTGTACGCGTTGGAAGTAAAAAACGAAGACTCTATAAAATCACTGGGATTATATTGGAAACCTGGCGAAGACAAGTTTTATGATGGAGTTATGAGCTTACCTGAAAATAAACTAATAAAGCGAGTACTTTTATCTGAGTTAAATAGAGTGTTTGACCCATTGGATTTTCTGGTACCTATTTTGATAAAAGGGAAAGTGTTTATACAACAAATTTGGCAATTAAAGATGGATTGGGATTGCGCTTTACTAGAGGATATAAAATCAAGGTGGTCTGTTTATCGAGCTGAGCTCGAGAATTTACGTTCTGTATCTATTCCTAGAGGTAGGCACACCAGAGCCAGAAATCAAATTGAGGTATATGGATTTTACGATGCATCTCAAGAAGCCTATGGTGCTTGTGTCTATGTTCGCTCAAGAGACAATATTAGGTGGTATTCCCAATTACTTTGTGCCAAGAGGAGAAAATATACCACGTTTAGAATTGAATGGAGCTTGCTCAGTTAATTAGCGAGGTTGCTTCTGCTGGGCGGATTGATTGTCGTAAGTGTCATTTATGGTCTGGTTCTACAATTGTTTTGGGTTGGCTGAATGCCCAATCTACCAGCCTTAAGATTTATGTATTAAATCGAGTCAGTCAGATTTTGGATATAACCGATCCAAGTCAATGGCAGTACTAGTGATAATCCAGCCGATATAATCTCTAGAGGAATGTCTGTTGCCGAGTTGAATGAGTCAGTTCTATGGTGGGAAGGACCTTCCTGGCTAAAAACAGATTATAGTACGTTGGCTCAGCCGGGTCACCAAGCATTAGATGAAAGTGAATTACCAGAATAATGTCCCATAAAATTAGCTCTGATTACGCTCGATACATCTAGTGATTTAATAAACGCATATTCCAGTTGGCGTCGACTTACACGGGCAATAGCTTGGTTATCCCGTTTTTGGAGTTATCTGAGAAATAAGCGTCTGCCTCAAATAAAGGGCCCTCTAACAGTAACGGAAGTTAAACTAGCCGAAGTTATATTACTAAAACACAAAATGAAGCATTTCCTAAGGAAATTACAGCCATGCTAAGTTCAAGGGATATTCCAAGGAACAGCACATTATGTTCTCTGTGTCCTTTCCTTAGAGACGGATTAATTTATGTAGGTGGTCGATTACAAAATGCAGATTTACCCGCAGAACAAAAGCATCCAATAGTACTTCCTTTTCACCATAAGGTAGCTAGATTGATTTTGCAAGGAATTCATGAAAGTTTATTACACTGTGGCCCGCAATTGTTGTTAGCAGAGGCTCGTCGTTTGTACTGGCCATTAAAGGGGCGGTTGATTGCACGTTTGACGGCAATTCATTGTGTCCAATGTGTAAGGGCTAAGCCAAAGTTTCAAGCTCCTATAATGGCTCCATTACCCCGTCTGCCCGTTCTTTACCCCCTCACGGCCGTCCTCTTCCCTCCGAAAGGTATCGGCGTCTACCGCTACCCCCACCACGATTCTGTTTGTACCGCGCACCATCTTTGCCCTTGTTAGTGAGTTCATTTTTTTTTATCGGTCCACCGCCCGCCAGCCCACGGCCCGGGGATATTTGTGTAGGATCGAACAGGTTCGCTCTGGTCAACGAATATTGTGTCCGTTTCTATTCAATTCACTGGCTAACAGCCCCTCCGCTCATTAGTCGAGTACTATTTACTGTCGTCAACACACGCTTTTTCGTTTACGTCAGTATTATTTTCACAAAGTGTATACATTTTACAAGAGTTTTCATTTTTTATTACAATGGTTGATTCAGTTGAAACAAACATGACTATATGTCCGAAACAGACGTACAAGTATATTGTATTGCACCAACACCGCCTAATCCACTCATCGATTCATCGACATTCAGCATCGATTTTAAAACTCGTAAATTTTTACAAGTAGGACTCGATTCAGAAAAAACTTTGGATGTGATGGTTCATATTATAACATCCTCACGTCACGTAGTTTTTTCGCGTAATTTTTTAAATCAAATATTTTCCTCAATGGGTTCTATTTTATCATATATTCTGAACCGACCTATCCAGTATACGAGAAAAGTGTTTTTGGAAACTGATGAAAGTGTTCCCTCGAGTATGGTTTATCGTGGCGAAAAAGTACTTGTTATTCAATCATATATCAGAAAAAGCAGCGTGTGATACTCGAGTTAAACGAATTAATGGCATTACAATCGATGAAGTGGAGCATATTTGAAGCAATCGTCCAAAAAACTGAATTAATTAGACCTATAGTGCTGCTTCAAGTTAATCAAATATTATCATATTTAAAAAATAATTATAACATTCATAAGAAAGTCATAAATACAGAAAAATTGGCAACATTCATCAAAAACATCGCTGATGATAAAATCATTGATAATGTAACGAAAAATGAATACTGTTTTATCAGTCAGATAAAATCTTTGGCTGTTGATCAACTGGTACAAAAGTGGATTTCGATAATGATCGAACCGATTGAGGTAAATAAACTACCTATTTATATTTAATTTATAAAATAATAATATCTATTATTTTTTATAGTCATATGACGTTTGCGGATCTAAAACTATGCCTATGGAGTATTATTCTCCACCGCCTACGCCTATGGAGTACTATTCACCACCGTCTCCCGTGCAAATCGAAAACAAACCACTTGTAAGTTATTTTTAAACTTATGTTAAAATAAAATATTAATCATTTTTTAAATTTTTTAGTTAAACGTTATTTACGAGCCACCGTCATTTTATACGCCAATGTCACCACCGAGTTACACGGAACAGAGTGAAAACGATGGGCCTTCATTTTTTGACCTCATATATGTTCCATCAACACCCGTATCACCGATCGTTTCTCCACCGAAACGTGCGGAGAAAGCCAATTACGTTTACCCGGGTCAATCAAAGAGAATCAAACGTAAATCATTATTTGAAAACATGTTATTTGATGAATAATATAATATATGTAAAATAAAAACACAAATTTATTATTTAAAAAAAAATCTTTTATTTATTTCAAAATATTTACAATAAGGTACATAATATATATATATATAAATTACCATTTTCGGACATCTCCGTTAAACGGATTATAAGTTATAACTTGGTCGTGTAAAATTAAACAATATGCGGCAGTTTTTTCGGGTATTGCTTCAGTAGTTTCAAATTTTATCCGCATATCGACGGTAGACGACTTAACATTATCATTCTGACGTGATAAATCGGCTACAATAACTGGTGAAATAGTTTGAAAAATATCTTTTGAGAGTAGAGGTGTACAATGATCTCGACAGTAGTATGATTTTTGAAAATCTGCATACGAATTATACAGTACAGCCGTTAATCGGTTCGAAAAGTCGGCTTGGAGGGGGACTGTGACGTCGTATATAATCGGGAAATATCGGATTCAAGTGTAGATGAGGAAACATGTATGATATCCCGTTACTGATAAGAGTATAGGTCACGTAGTTGATCCTCCTCAAATATACTCGGGCCGTAGACCGGCGGGTGGTGGAACGAAAAAAAATGAACTCGCTAACAAGGGCAAAGATGGTGCGCGGTACAAACAGAATCGTGGTGGGGTAACGGTAGACGCCGATAACTTTCGGACGAAAGAGGACGGCCGCGAGGGGGTGAAGAACGGGCAGACACCTAGCGCGGTAACGGCAGACGTAGTAACTAGCAAAGCATGCGGGCCGCGAGGGTGCCACCATCATTTATTTAATAAAGTAACAAACATACAAAAGAAAATTGCAACAATGATTAAATATTTATACATATATGGTAGGCCTCTAACCTTCCAGTAGTTTGGTCTTCGACCCACATTAATTAACTTAACTAGGTTATCCTATTTGACCCTGTTGTCTGATCCGCTCCAAATCCTCTCTTGTGCTCATTATCCTCGATATCAACTTGTCGATCCGCTGCCATGCTTCTTGAGAGCTTAGCATTACTCCTACAATGTTGTCCGGTGTAAGATCATCGATGTCTAGATAGACGCACGCTTCCCGTCTCAACCTCCACCATGCATCCCATTCAAAAATCGCGTGGTTAGCGTCATCCGGGCTTATGTTACACTGGGAGCACTCGTTTGTTGGTGACTTTCCGAAACGGTGCAGGTAATAATTAAAGCACCCGTGGCCTGTTAGCATTTGGCTAAGATGGAATGTGATTTCGCCATGCCGCTGGTTGAACCACGGTCTTACCTCTCCTATAAGCCGGTTTGTCCACCTGCCATTTGCTGCATTAGCCCAGTTTGTTTGCCACTTTAGCATGAGGAGCTCTCTCGCCGTTTCTCTGTCAGTTCCTCCATACATGCTAGTCCTTTCCTCGCTCCTCCATGCTAGCAGCGGTAGAGGCGGCATGCTGGATACAATCGCCGCCGCTTCGTGGTGGGATACAGTGCGATAACAGCAAGACATCCTAAGCGCGGTCCTCCTGTACACTGTCTCCATCCTCTTGATTGCCCCGGACGTGATGGAAAGGTACCAGAATGGTACACCGTACAAGATCCTGGAGATAACAACTGTTGCTAGTACTCTTCTAATTCTTTGTTTAGGACCCTTAGGTTTGGTAAGATTTGCGACAGTTTTCTACAGGCATCCGACGCTCGTCTTGCCGCCAGTTCAGCGTGATCCGCGAAATGCATCCTTGAGTCCAACTGCACTCCCAAGTATTTTATGCTGCGTGTGGACGGGAAGCTATGTGACCCGAACCTAACCGTCATTTTGTTATGCACGTTTCTGTTGGTCAGCAGAATCGCCTCCGTTTTCTCAAGGGCCAGTTTCAGTCCATTGGACTCCATCTACCTTACTATTCTTCCTAGCGCCACCCCAAGCCTCTCCTCGAGAAGGTACGGTACTGATGCCGTAGCAGTCACCGCCACATCATCATCAAAGGCAATTAGCTCTACGTCCTCGGGTAGCTGGATTTTGAGAAGGTCGTCGTAAAGTATATTCCACAGATCTGGCCCCAGCACCGATCCCTGAGGCACGCCACGACTCACATCGATTGTACCTATGTTGCCGTCAGATTTCCCAACCAAGATTTTCCTATTTGACAGGTAGCTGCTTAGTATTGCCTGTAGGTACCCCGGTAGCCGCTTCCTTTCTGTCGCTTGGAGGATCGCTGGCCATGGGGCGCTGTTGAAGGCATTCTTTACATCCAGCGTTAGCATGCCCACAAACAGTTTGTAAGCCTGCCCTCGGCCATTTGCGTTCTGAAAGATGGTACGGACTCTTGCCATTGCGTCTATGGTTGACTTCCCCGCTTTGAAGCCATGCTGATTCGTTGCTGCATTGCCTGTGTCAGCAATGTGTATTCGTATCCTGCGCGTTATCAATTTTTCGAAGAGTTTTCCAGCCGAGTCAAGCATACAGAGCGGGCGGTATGCCTCTGGGTTGTCCAAAGCCTTTCCTGGCTTGCCTGACTTCCACTCCGGCGGGTAGACTGCGCTCCGGATGCACCTGTTGTACAGTTGGGCATAGCGATTTGGGTGTGCCCTTACCGCAGCCTTTAGGACCTCGTTGGGGATCCCGTCCGGGCCGGGTGCCTTACCGTTTGGTAAGCTTCTTTCAGCTGAGGCTACTTCACTGGCCGAGAACTCCAGCACCACTATCTGTTCTTGATTGGTCGTCAGTGATGTTGTGCTAGCCTGTCCGGGTGGGAAGAGTGCCTTGACGATACTTTCCAGCCTCCCCGGCAGTTCAATCCCCGGAATCGTCTTCTTCCGATTTAGCTTCCTCATGACTATTTTGTACGGGAGGCCCCACGGGTCGCTGTCCACCATGTCACATAACTTCTTCCAATTTTCTCCTTAGCTGCCAAGATTTTTCCCACCAGAGCCTTGCGTTCTTTGCTGAACGCTTCCCTCTCTATCAGACAACCGTGCTCACCTATCTTCTTCCTTTTCCTGGTGTACTGTCTTCTCGCTTTAAGACATTTTCTCCTTTATTCAGCTATGTCGGAGTTCCACCAAGGGGTCGGCCGACGATGTCAGCTATAGTTAGCCTTGGGCATGCATGAGTCACACGTTCCGGACAGCCAGCTCATCATCAGTTTGCAATCCTCCTCGGCCGTCGTCCCTGCCGTCGGAGTGCCGCGTCCGAGTGACTCAGTCAGCTTTTTGTAGTCTAGCTTCCTGATGGCCCATCCATTTCGTGTTGGAGCAGGAAACTGGTTCCTGGGGCAGTTGACCTTGTAGGCGATGTACTTGTGGAGACTGAGTGGCTCTTCCTCGAGAATTGTCCATCCACTAACGCGGCCCGCAGCAGATTGCGAAATAAAAGTAAGGTCTAGGTGGGACTCTGAAGCCCCCCTAACAAATGTTGGCTTTCGACCTTGGTTGCAGACGGCCAAACCTAGTGACGCAGCAAGGTCGGCAAGCAATTTCCCTCTATTGTCTTCGTAGGGACTGCCCCATTCTGGGGATTTGCAGTTAAAATCACAGGCTATGATCACAGCGCACACTGCACTCCTGATGCTCCCCTCGAGCCTGGTAATAGAGTTCTCGAACTCAGCGAGGGTCACGTTTGGGGAAAAATAACAACTGTAGATCCGGAATCCAGCTGTTTCGATCCACGTGAACCCAGTCTCGGGCTGGCCAATCTTGTCAATAGGAAAGTTTCCAATGGTGACAATCGCAGACCGATCGGACGCGTCAAAGTGCCAACCATCGAGTTGCTTCCCTCGGGCTCTATTCGGTTCAGATACGATTAAAATATCCGCTCGAATTTGAGCCGCCGTGACTAGCAGCAAATCATGGGCTGCACGACATTCGCCAATGTTAATTTGCAAGAACTTCAACATTGTGTCGTTGTAGGGCTTGCCGCCGCTGCACCGCCTTCGGTTGTCTCTGTCTATATGACAGAGACATATATATATGACTAGGACCGGTCTAGGACGTTTTAACGCTAAACCTTATTTATACCTATATTTTATATTTTTATGAACTATATACCTGTATAATAACATAATATTTGTTTACTTATTTTTATTATAATTTTACGTGTATTTATTTACTTATCATGTAAAATAATATGTAAAATGTATTTACTTTATTTTTAAAATATTGAAATTATCAAATATTTTATAATTTTTTTAAAACATTTTTTATAATATGAAATTTGTCTATGCTACTTTACAAATATTATTGTTAAAATAATAGTTATAATATGTAGTTTTTTAGTTGTATGTAGTTAATTGTTATAATATCCATCGGACAGTGATGGCGCCAAAACGTCCGTGTCCGCTAATAGACTATATAGTAAAATTACAATATGCAAAATTGAAATTTTAACGTTTAGGTTCAATTTAGAGCTTAAGCACCAATTAAAAGCTTAATAATGAGGAATATTTTCGAGTGAACCTCATGGGATTTTTATAAAATATTGTCTGACAAAAAAGTTAAGCCTTATTATAAATGTCAATAACTAAAAATGCCATAACTTTTTTTCAGACAATATTGTATAAAAATCCCTCGACGTTTTTCGAAAATATTCCTCTCTTTAAATTTGGTAATAGGTATTTAAACCTATTAAAAAAATATATATTGTCTATTAAATAGATAGAGACGACAAATGCGGGTATCTATAGCGTCCTCTTGAAATGTTCCAATTAATTTAGTCCAGCTACTATTGATCTGTGACAATTCATCTGAGGACAATTGGTCCAGTGAAAAATAAATTTTGAAAATAAGTATATATTTATATAAGGTGATGAATAAAATAAATTATTCCTTGTCAATAAAATATATATTTTATAAGACTTATGTCTAGACAAGTATGTATAATATAATAATAATTATAATATAATTAAAAAATGTATATCACATTTTAATTATAAATCATATTAATATATTTTGTTTTGTCAACTTACAATATTTAGAAATATAGGTATATACTACCTATATATATTATAAAGGCATAATGAACGTGTCAAAAATATTGTAACAAATTATAATTATACAAATATTGATCATTTTTTAAAATATATTGCATATAATTTGCAATAATTAGACTATGTATAAGTTGTAAAAACAAAATATATTAGGATTTATAATTTAAATGTAATACTAAATTTGTAACTATATTATATACTTATCCACACATAAGTCCTATAAAATATATGTTTTATTGACAAGGAACAATTTATTTTATTCATCATATTCATCAACAAATATAAATATACTAATTTTTTGAATTTATTTGTTATTGGAAAAATTTGTCGCCGGAATGCCGGATGAAATTACGTGGATCAATATTGTGCCGGACCAATTTACAGGCAAAACGACGGAACACGAAATTAAAGTAAAGTATGTATAATGTACCTAAATAATTATTTTAGAAAAATATAATAATTTACCTCTTGCTGAATAGTGGTTGTATAAGATTTAATAATCAACAAATAGATCATTTGGATCAGTTTATTGCAGCCTAATTCACCAGCAGAATGTATACCTATATTCCAAAAATGTGTTTTTGGTTGGATGAAATCGATATTCATTTGAACACTTAAATGTATAATCCAATTTTCGGCTAGCATCCGCCACTCTATAAAGAGATCTTCCGCAAAGGCATTCGGGATTGGTATCTTTGTCGGGAATTATATTAAAATGCATTAGCATTTTTTCCCCTTGTAACCCTGCTAACTTCCTTTCCTCATCATTAAAATCTGGTCCTAAATAGGAACGAAGACTAAAAACTGATAAGTGGTTAGGCTGCAGAATCGTATTCAAATCCATTAAAAAAAAAAAAAACTATGATTTTAAAATCTAAATAATCGCAAGCACAATACACACGTGAATGCCAAAAACGGTTTTCAAAAGATTTTAATAATGTAATTTAATCAAGACCGCATCAATATTAAATTATTTTATGTGGGTACCTTCACACTTGTGGCAGTGTGTCGATGACGGGTTTTGATCAATATTACAGATATTATTTTTATGTAGTAAGTCTTATACTATTATATTATAAGATAATACAAGCGCACGCCGTCGGTTGTCCGGACTAATATATTTTGTTATTTGTTATTTCTATTTCGTTTTATGATTCTTGTTTGTCATTTAATTGAGTGTAAATCGTCATAATTGTTAACGATAGGTAGGTACAGATTTTTCGTATTCGGTAAAAGCTTGTAAAACAGAATCTTTTACGTCTTGTAATCCGTTTAAGTAGACTGGTAGAAGTAAATTTAGCAAAAGACAGTTTGAGAATTATCGTAAATATCACAACAGGAACATAAGTGCAACTAAATTATTGATAGCCATCCAAAAAATTAAAGATGCAGTTACTATACTAAATATTTCAAAATTTACCATTCCATATATTATACTATTGAAAAAAAAAGTTAACATAAATACCTACATATTTTTTATTGTAATATCTTGGTAATATCATAGTACAATATTATAATAATGTATACATATATTATATAAATATGTATAATTTATTATGATTATTATACATTATAAGAATAATATTGGTGTATTCATATGCACTTTTTATTCTCTTTTTATAAAAAATAGTTGCTACGACTTTGAATGTCCTGAATGTGAAAGGTAAAATTAAGCATATATAAAAATTCAATATTTTTTAAAAGTATTCAAATAAAGTACCTATAATCTATATACGAAAATTAATACGCAAAAACACAACTCTTATTTCCACAAGGTAATTTTGAATTTTGTTCCTGTAAAATATTATACGTGGGTAAAACAATTTTAGCCGGTGTTTTACGGCTAATAAATTTAAATCTGCTCTTTTCGGGGCCATTACTTCATAGCATATATTATTATATTTTTATTATACATTTATGTTTTGAACGTGTTTATTCTAAAATATAATAACCCGTTTTTTTTTAAAGATTTATTTTTATGTACCTATAATGTTTAAAAATGTTATCCGCATAAATGTATTATAGGTATTTAAGTTTTAAAAATCAATATTTTGTGGTTCTGAACGGGAGTTTAATGCTTTTAGACCCCCCTCCCCTCATAAATACACCATTAGGTATCGGATTGGTGTTATGAAGATACAAATTCTAAATTATCAAAAAATATAAAGTGAGTATAATTGTAGAGTACCAATCAACTACTATATTATATCTAATAGGAAGCAAAAACAAATATTACGTTTTTATGAAAACTGATTCTTTTCTAGACCCAAAAGCAATTTCGACTACGGGGATTTTTTACCATTGATTTACAAATAGAAAACCTAAGAAGAGTTTTTTAATATTTCGACTTTTTTTCTAGACCCAAAAGCCATAGGGTGAGGTAAAAAGGGTTGAAAAAACGAAAATTTCATAATTTTGACCATAGGGTATCTTTTACCAATGATGCACAAATAGAAAACCCAAGTACAGTTTTTTAATATATTGACTATCAATGATTTATTTTGTATTTCCGAATATATTATACGAATATGTGTAGGTATATGTTTAATATTAAGATGGTTCGAGTCGGTCAAAAAAACATCGTTTTTAGACCGTTCGCTGTGATAAATCTGTGAGAATTTAGCTGGTCCGATTTTAATTCTGTAAAAAGCTCAAGATTGTTTGACATATTTTCTAGGTTTTAATCGAGGTGTTTTTCGAAATATTAATTTTCAACTTCAGCATGATTAAACAAAATGTCGATATTTTAACATTTTTTTTATTTGTGTATATCTAAGGCGGAAATTCATATTTCGAAAAACGCCTCGATTAAAACCTAGAAAAGATGTCAAACAATCATTAGCTTTTTACAGAACTAAAATCAGACCAGCCAAAGTCTCAAAATGTTGTCACAGCGAATACAATTTTCTGTACAAAAAGTGATTTGGATTGCGGCCGTACTTTCATTATTTTTACTTGTGCATGCGCGTGCGAGAACGTTGTGTGTGGCACGCTGGAAGTCGATCTTTACCACCGGCCGCCTGTCCCGCGACGAATATTTATGGTTATTGCCCTCATCAATATACACACACACACACACACACACACACAATATATATATATATATATATATTATATTATTATTATACTATATAGTATATAATATTTATATAATATTATACTATTATACTATAATATTATCTTCGGTCATCCAAATGTCCAAACGCTGGCACCTGTGTCTGTTTGAAATAATTTTGTGTCCCAACTAATGACTTCAATTTTATAAGTTTTGTTTGGTTTTGAGTTTCCATTACAAAAAAATGAACAGTAAAAGTGATTGGCGTAAAGGGAAGAAAAATATAAATTTTCTTAGTAAGGCGCCCCAGCGAAAAGGGAATATAGCTGCATTTCATCAAAAACAGGTAAATGTACGGATTATTCTTGTAATTAAATTATAATAATTATTTTCAATTATTTGTAGAAAAATGAAATTGACCAACTTGGAACTGTAACATCAGAACGTAATATTCAGGTGTAAGTATACAATAACATTTTTAATTATTAAGTACAGTCAAATCAGGGCGAATGCAGAAAAAAATTTTAGGGGTGTTTTCTGAAAATTGTATATTTGTATAAATAAATCATATAGAATCAAACTAAGTATTATTTGTTATTATATATTTTATAATAAATAATTTTATAAATTGCCAAAGATGGATAAAATAATTTTCAAAATTTAAAAATGTAACTTTACTACCTATAATAGGTGCTTATTATAAATTAGGTGGAATGTATTGTATTATGTATATAGGTACATTATAAGATGTATAAGCATATACCTACATATATTTATAAGCAATCATATTATTTGTTATACATTTAATAACAATCTATTTAAAATTATAAAAAATAGATGAATTTAGTACCTATATTATATTATTATGTAAGGAACATAAATTTGATTATAATTGTTATTATAACATATATATATATAAGTTATTTTTGGTACATAAAATTATGTGGTAATTTAACTACTCTTTTGTAGTTTTGACTTTTGAGTAGGTACCTAATTTTAAAATCAATTTTTGCTATTCCATAATTTTATAATAATATAGTTAATATCCACCTAACCAACCTTAATTGAAAATTAAAAATACTTAAACGACCATGTACCTAACCTGAATTTTACATATTTATATAATTTATTAGGTATATTATATTCAAGTCATGTTTTTGGTGACCATACAAATAGTAGTAATTATTTTTGTAAAGGGGCAAAAAATGGTGAAATAAATTTTTTATCAGAAATAAAGTTATTGGGGATTTGGGACGAATTAGTGGCAGCTAAAAGTCTAGTTTTATTTCATGCGGAAAGTTTATTATATAAACTCAATAAAAATGCAGCGGAGTCATACAACTCCAGTTTAGCAAAATTTGTAGGTGGTAAACGCGTTAATTTTTCAATGCGTGGATCATATAGTTTACGGTGTAATGCTGCAGTGACATCGTATAATACTGGCCCTAGACGTTTATATTTATTACACAAAAAAATTGTCAAATATAGTCCCGGTATGTTTACAAAAAAGTACATATCAAAATCAACTGCAATAAGTGAATCCAGAAGTAAACGACGACTCTTTCATACTCCAGTCTATAATAAAACTATATCTGGATCTGATGAGTATTATGGAGCTACATCAGATTTAAATACTTCTCCAGATATGTCTAGAGAAGAATTTGAACTTAAAACGGCTATTTTTTTTATCACAATTGAAATTAACTTAAGACCAAATTAAGCAAAATGAAAAAGGTATGTTCTAATTCTTTTAAACAAAATTATTTTATTAATCACAATATTAATTGTAATTTTAGATACAAGGCGACAAAATGAACGTACGGAGTGGCATCTATACAGAAAAAAAAATTACTTACTTCGGTAAAGTATGTAAACTTAAAATTAAAATATCACGAGCCAAAACTGTCTCGAATATTTTGTACATTTCATTTAGTGGAAATAATGCAACAAAATATGAAACCCAAAACGAAGAAAATGCTAAATTTGCATTATTTGGAATTTTAAATAAAACTATTGTCCCATCGGGATTAATTATTGATAAAGATTTGCCATTTTTAGCTGCTTCTCCAGATGGCCTGATTGATGAAAATTCACTTATTGAAATAAAGTGTCCAATGAGTGCTAAAGACCTAACACCTGAATAAGGTATATCAACTAAAAAAAAATAAATGTTGGGAAATTATGAATGGGAAGCTTCGATTGAAATGCACAGATATGTTTTACTACCAGATACAAGGTCAACTGCATATTTTAAAAATTTTGTTATTTTTGTATTTGGCGCCTCGAGGTATGATTTATGAAAAAATTAAAAAAGACAACAATTTTTGGGCTACAAAAATGTTACAACAATTAACCAACTTTTACCATAATTGTTTACTGCCAGAAATGGTTGATTCTCGGTTTGACAGAAATTTACCTTTGAGAGACGTACTTGCATCAGAACATGAAGATGATTAATTTATTGTATATACAGTAAATTAATAAAATTTGTATTTTTAATTTTATTTTAAAATAATAGAATGGATATCGGGAAATTTCTAATACCCACAAATAATATGTACCTATAATTTTTTATTTTAAATTTCTACTGCAGTGCATAATATAATATATATTTAAAATCTTAAAAAATAATAGGTACTCTTATAAAAATAAAAATAAATATTATTTATATATATTAAATACATCAGGGTACATCAGGGTTCAGCTTTGAGTCCTTACTTATTTTCACACAGCACAGATTTAGCTCAATTGATTTTGAAAGTACTTAATGATATAAATATTAATCCAAAAAACTGCATTGATAATGCAACAAACGGAGCAGTAAATATGCAGGGTGAATACTGAAATTTTTCTGCTTAACTTGGCAAACTAACAAGAAACCAAACTTACATATAGGCTTATGCCCATGTTTTAAACTTGGTTATTGGCGATATAACTAGCAAACTTGATCACACTGCGGATATTACATAGTTACTTAAAAATAGTTACAAATAAAATGTATACATTTTTAACGAATCACTTAAAAAATAAAAGTTATAATAAAAAAAATAGGAAAAAATGCAAAAAATATTGCAAGAAATTTACTACTGTCCAGGGAAACTGCCAGTAAATACCAGTCACCACACTGTACACTATACCTATTTGCCTGCCTAATGACCTAATGAAAATTGAATATATTAAGATCATTCGCATGATAACAACTATTTCTAACAACCTACCTAACTAACTGATATAAAAACTACACGAAACACCTGTCTTATAAGTACGGTAAACAAATATGAAAACAAAACGCGGAAAAATCATGAAACCCAAAATAATTTTGATAGGTATTAGGTGTTACTACGGCGCATCTAAAACGGGCAGCAAAATAAAAATTTAATATTTTGGGTAATGTCATGAAAATATCATAGAAGAGAAAACGGGATCCTTAGCATTTTATTATAGTAGAGATTATTACCTCTGAGTATTATATAGGTTGTTCTATAAAATACCACTACCACTACCACAACCCTTAAGTAATGAAAAACACATATTTACTACAGTAAATACCAGGTAATCTACATTCACATGAGAAATTATATGTTACTACAGTAATTATAATAATAATTCTATGTGTTCATTGAAAAAAATCTTAGTTAAATTTCAAATAACCATATTTCAATGAATGAGTTATAAAATTATTCATTTTTCAATTGTGAAGGAATTCAATTAATTTTTAGTTCCTCTTAAAAAAATTGGTAAATGTCAGTTACATGGTATTGCTGTGATATGTAATATGTTTTGTCAATGATGATAAATCAAAGAAATTTGTATGCGAAACAAAAATTTATTACCAATTAATCATTTAGCTCATTTATAAAATGTTTGGAATATTAGCATAAATAATTAAACAAAAAATAATAAAAAATATTTTCAGTAAAATAGTAAACTTTAAGCAATAGCACATGATTATTTAAAGTATATATTAAAAAAAAATCTATATATAATAATATAATATATATAGGTACATTATTATTCATTATATATTCATATTTTTTTTGGGGTCAATAGAGTATAGTGAAATAATTCCGTCCATAGTACCAGTAGCAAGTACAACTTTTTTAGTATGAAATTTTGTAATAATTTGTGTAAAACGTGAGCCCGTGAACCATTCACTTAACTTCAATGAGTTCAATAATTGACCTTCTGTGTTGTAGAATAACAACATTTGCTTTACACCACTGTTAAACACAAAATCAATTAAACATTTTTTTTTTATTCCTAACTACTATATTCTACTATACTTACCATGCTATTATATTGCACATTGAATGTATATCTGCAGAAATCATATTATTGACATGAAATTTTTGCTGTGGCACACTTTGACCAAACTCAAAAGTTTGTATATCACCATTAACACTATTATATTGAATTATTAGTTGACAATTTTTTTGACTACAGTAATTTAAAAATACTTACTCAGCAGATACTATTGTAGTATCTTGTAATCTCAATCCAAGTATTTTATTATGATTTCCTATGAAAGAAGCTATAATGGCATTATCTGCATTTAGTCTTTTATCAAATATTTTAATGGAACCATCGTTACAACCAGCAGCAAATATATTATTATCTGTAAATATTAAACAATTATAATGTATAGAATTTAATTATAATTTTATTTTTTTTTAAATTATTATTTATTATTATTATTATTATTATTATTATTATTATTATTACTGTATTAATATGCATGTGTGTGTTAGTTTGAGGTTGAGAGTATTACGTAGTCGTTTTATTCAGTATTAAGTGAGTGTGTCTTTTCTGTGTGCTTTTAATAATTATACATTATATAAGTCTATTTATTGTAAGTTTATACCCTTATTATTGAATTTGCTTGTATCAGAAGTGGGATCGAAATAGATAAATATATGTATATATGGAAGAAAATTAATCAATTAACGATACTATGCAAAGTGTTCAAGACCACCATTAAAACATGATGCAATAAAGTATAGATGAAGTTAATCGTGTCATTTTTGGTAATTTAAATGACCAGATCTGAAAAGTAGATCTGAATGTTTTGCTAATGCAAACATTGCTTAAACAAAATAAATTATTAATGAGCTTGATAGAATCTAATGGAAAACAGAAGGGGGAAGTGTATGTGATCCAAAACAACGACGTTGTAAGTAATGACAACTCTAAATTACCTTATTCAAGGTGTTGTACTAATGAAAATTCAGAAAAATTATGTTTGACAAATGTTTTTTTTAGTCAAATTATGAAGAATAAGAGTTTTGATGAATGTAATATAGATATTAAAAAATATACTGATGTGGTAGATAATAATATTTATGAAGAAATACATGGGTCTAAATTAATTAATAAATTATTATAATTGCTTAACAGACTTTTCATCAAAAGTGTCTACTAAAATAAGTCATAATACAGAAGATCGGTTACCCAAATCTGTTATTAACCAAAATAACTTAAATTTATCTGGTAGTAGTAATGAAAATAATTCTGAAGGTAACAGTACTATGAATACAGAAAATATATATATATATATATATCAAACAAAAATTTTTACTTTATACTATTGAAAATTCTTCACCAGTTGCTACAGCAATCTGTGATGATCGTGGAAAAGTAATTCCCAAGAATAAAATAAATGAAATAACGGTTTCTAAACTTCATGCATTTATTAAAAAACTACTGGCTATTCCTTTTAATTATTGCTGAGCATCGATCACAAAAAAGTATTTGCCAGCAGATCAATGAATAGTCTTCGACTTTATGCCATTTATAAAGATTTTTGTAAAACAAATAATGATACACCTATTTCTAAATTTTTTTTTAGAAAAGTATTCACAGAAGAATATAATATAGATTTGAGCTTAAGTTTAGTTTACCACCCCAGTCACGAATTTCGAAAAAAAATTGAAATTCGTGACTGGGGTGGTAAACTAGACTTGTTCCTAGATTTGCATTTACCTAAAAAGGATAAGTGTCGTACATGTTCTAAATTTGATAACATTATTAATTTGAATGGAGAAGCATGAATTTGTTAGAACTGAGGGGAAATAAATGATTTTTTTTCTTCAATTAAAAATGATTTTTGGCATGATTTCGTTGATGTAAGTGTTGGTATAAATTAAAAGATTATATCACAATTTAAAGGCGCTATATAATACATACAATTTTGCCAAATAATAAATTTATTGATATTTAAGGATTTTAATACACAAAAATTCCTTATGAGGGTGTTATTAGTTCAGATTGTGACATTGTGATAGTAGACATTGGTTTAAAAATAAAGAAGAATAAATATTGAAGTATTAATATCATGTTATTAAAATTTATTTATTTTAAAAGTAATTGAATTTAAAATAAAATAAAACCCAAATCCACAAAAATTTACTTTTTATTTTAAGCAAATACAGTATTTCGGAAACAGTGTTTCCATCTTTAGTGCAAAACATAGACCGACTGGTATCCGCGTGTATATTGTTCTTATATAGTGTGCGTTCCCGCGCATGACATCATCACTCGATGAGTCACACCGTGGTTTTCATTATTCTATTGTTATATTAAAAGTTTTAACAAATTATTTTCTAACGGATTTAAATCCCAATTTAACAAGTTATTCTTATTTTTGGACATTTCTATTGCTTCTTTTATATTAAATTCTTAATTATTTGTAACATGTTTTAATAATGTTGATATTATGATTAAATTCTAAAAAATGTTCTGCTATAGGACACTTATCTGTTACCTGATTTTTTATGTTCTTTAAATCTTATATCTATGTTTCTTATTGTTTGGCCTATATAACATTTATCGCAATCTTTACACTAAATTTGATAATTTCCTGATTTTTCGGTTTCAGTTATTTTATCTTTTGTATTGTCCAGTAGACTCATGAGGTTATTATTCCTTGATGAAACTATGTCAACATCATATTTTTTGAATATTTTGAGATTTTGTGAGATATTTGTGGAAAGAAAATGATGGCTGCTTGGATTTTATTTGTTAAATTTTGAGGTTCTAATGTACTAATGTTTCTGATATTTTTTGACCATTTATGTTTTTTAACTAACTTTAAAATTATACTTTTTTCATATCCATTGAATTTTGCTATGTTTATTATTTTATTTTCTTCATTGGAATATTTACCAATCTATGAACCATGCTGTTCCAAGCGGCCATTTTGTGTTGTCAACAATGGTTTGAATTATTTTGGATATATCTATAAGTATGCGTTTTCTTTTTATATATTTCGAATTCCAATTTTTCATTAGATCTTTTTATGTAAAGGTCCAAGAAAGGTAATCTTACATTTATTTCTTTTTCGAAAGTGAATTCTATTGTAGGATATTGGCATTTTAAATTTTCGAGAAAAGTTTCTATGTTGAAATCTTTATATTTTATAGCGAAAATATCGTCGACATATCTTATCCATGTTTTAGGGAATTCTTTCAATGATTTTTGGTGTCGGTTTCGAATTTACACATAAAAACCTATTGCTGTTCCCTTTGTTTGTTCATTTTGACTCATGCATAATTTCGTTAAATTTATCAATTCATCAATTTTGTTGTCTTCAATTTTTAATTCTTTGAGCCAGATCTTTAAGAAACTTATTGTGATGTTGATCGGAATACTTGGGAATAAAGCCACTATATCGAATTAAATTAGTCTATGGTTCTTTTTTATTTCTATATCCGAGAGTTTTTCCACCAATGTTATACCTATTGTTTTTTACTGACAAACTTTCAAATTTTTTGATTGATGAAAATGTTTTTACTAAATGTTTTGCTAGATTATATGTCGGAGTATTAATGTTAGAGACTATGGGTCTCATGCCATCCCCTGGTTTTTGTATTTTTGTTAGAAAATATAATTTAGGTAATTGTGGATTTTGAACTTTAACTGAGTACTTATTCTTTTCTTCAATTATTAATTTTGATTTATTTATAGTTTTGATGCATTCTCTAATCATTTTATTTAATGGATTATTTTTTAATTAATTTTTTTTATTTTTCTCACTGTATAATAGCCAGTCAAATATTGTGAAAATTATACAATTATTAAAGTATCTACTTTTCATATATTGCCAGTTTTAAACAAATTTATTAGAATTAATTGTATTTTTTATTCATAAAAATGTAATATGTATTTTACAAAGTTAATAATAAATAACTAAAGTCACTCTTACGTTACTCGAAAAAATAACCATGTTACAATGATGAGTAACTTCCGTTACCATTACTATCCATGACTAAAGTTATGATATTTAGTATTTATGTTATCACCGATGGGACAATTATAAATACCTATATATACTTTTCTTATATAAAAATATATACTTATTTAAAATTTGAAGCCCAATTTGTTTATAAAAGACATTTTATAAATCAAATGTTTTAAAAGATAATACTGTATGTTTTCGGTATGTAAGTAATAAATAAGTATAATAGTATTAAATTTAATAATAAATCTCACAATCACGATATATCTACTACAGTCTTTAGTGTTACATCAAGTAGTATTATAAAATGAAAATCCAATATAGACTTATACCCAAAACCAGGTAAAATTATATGCTCAACTATATTAATGAAAATTTAAAAAATATATATTTATTCTGCTATATCATGTTAGAAAAGGTCATTTTCCTGCTTCGCCTAATTCCAAAGAAGAAGTATGTAATCAGTTTTATAGTATTCAAAAATAATGAATGAATGATTTTATTTCATAAATCAAGAAAAAATATGGTAATAATAACATTTTCAGATAATCTTAGATTGTTTACGATTCTAAATATGTATTTGAGTAATGGCACTTTTTCTTACTCTCCAAAATATTTTGAGTTAATACTTCTCTCCAAAGTACCAATTAAGAAATATGTTACTAGAAAGATCTTTAATCCAAAACTGCTATTTTATTCCATCTATCTATAAAATTACTTATGTTATGACCTAAAAATTACAAAACTAATTCAATTGTCATTAATTTTTGTTGTATCACCTATTTTCTATCATATGAAAAAATATAAAATAATTACACACTGATATTAATATAATATAAAACATATTGGAATAAAGACAAGTTGCATTTATAGTAGGTTTAAATTTAAATTATAAACTAAGATAGTATGGAATAGTAATAGCGATTCAAATGTGTGGTGAAAATGTCGTTGTAAATATTGAGGAACGGGAATCCTTACAATTAAAATGCCATTTCATTTATAGTTAAGACAACATATTCAGATGCAAACTACATGCTATGTATAGCATATGATTGTTAGGGTTATATGACAAATAATTGTTTAAATTCCCCCACTAACTAATTCATAGTGACAAATGTAATCACATGACTACCACTTATTTGCTTTGTTATTTCCAGTCCATACTATCTTAGTTTATGATTTTAATTAATAGTTCTGAAGCAAGTTCTCTTACCTTTCAACTGCATGGACAGATTTGTTACAGAACCATCAACTCCAGTTGATAAAGCAGTCAGTTTAGTTTCAGTCTGAACATCCCATATTTTAATTACTTTGGCATCACCAGCACAAATTAATTGACTGGACCTTCGATTCCAATGTAGAACCACTAAATTAAGCAATAACATAGTGTGTAATAATATTGTAGTTTAATAACATTAGGCTATAGATTTAAATAATGCTAACTCGAACGCCCATTATTGTTCAAATTGGAACGGTCAACAGGCAATGCATGCCAACCAGATACTAATTTAGGTGAATCGTCAATAAACTTGGACCAAATATGAATGTTACCGTCATTATATGCAGTTAATAAAAATGCTTTATCATCATGGCAATTAATCATTTCTACAGTAGACAAGGATGTAGTGGTTCTGTACTTTGAATCAATATTGTAATTTTTGAGATCTGGTTTCCATTGGTTTAACTCGTAATTACTGTGATAATCCCATAAGCTATAAATTAAATAATACAAACATATTTTTCAATTAGTTAGGGTTATTTTTTTTTTAATTAATAAAAAAATTCAATTATTTTGCACTTAAAATAGTTTTTTTTATCGATTTTTCTTAGTTCCGTTTTCATATATTATACAGTAGCGGCCCTAGTTATGGAGCACAGGCGCATGTGCCCCGCCTAAAATGTCGGTAAATTAGCGTGTTTTAATATATACATAATTATTGTATATTTATCGCTGTTTCAGTAATTGTTTTGCCCCTGAATATTATTATTGTATCTACATATTACGCATCGCACCGCTGCGCTGTATTGTTGGTTGTTGCTGGTAGCAGAGCGTTCGCGGCTATAGATTACATTATATAAATAGTATCCTTATTCTATGGTATCGGCCACCATCTCTACAGCCGATGCTACCGCAGAACTAATAGTTGCGCACACTTGAAAAACGTATGTATGATGCTCGGTTTACATACGCATAGTTTTATTATATTCCCTCTCCGGCGAAAAATACACCATACAAAAGTTATATAGCATCTCGCACAAAGCTAGTTTGAACCACCAACTATGTACTCGTATATCTAATATATATAGTATATTATATATCTTCGTATATCTGTGGTCGTTTGTCGTTTAGTGCAGTTATTATCTATCCATTAACAGATGTTACCAGGATATCACTAATCTAGGATTATATAGTCATAAGGTAAATTAAAATACGTTTTACATGAATATAGGTATTTTTCTAATAAAATGAATGACAACACGTTCGTTATTACAGTACATACCTATTATATCGACATTTTAGAGAAAATAACATAATATTGTAGTATTTTTAATACATTTATTTGTTATTAATCCTTAGTATTTTTTGGTTGTGCACCATCAGATACATCACCCACAAGTCGCTACTGATATTACATATTATTAACTAAAAGGCAACACCTACCGTGTGCAACTTCCTTGTAAGTGTAACTCCTTTTAAGTGAGACTACTTGTAAGTTCAACACCCTTTGAGTGAAAAACTTTGAATTTGTAACTCCATTTGGGTGTGACACCTTGAAGTGTAACTTTTTTTTGAGTGAAACACCACATAAGTGGAAATTCTTTTTAGTGTAATTCGTACAACTCATATTATATATTTTATCAAAATCTGGAATGGTTGATGACCGGAAGTTTTTTGAGAAATAATAATAATTAAAAAAGAACTTGGCATTCGCTTTCTAAAGATTTCACACATAGTGTTTCCGACATGTGAATTCCGTCTGACTTACCATCTCGAGTTTTCATATAAGTGGAATTGTTTGAAAGTCCTCCCGTTAAAAGTTCACTCGAATGTATTAATATAATTATAATTAAAATAGTGAAAAATACTACGAAGTCCGACGATTTGAAATTCATTAATATGAGATATAAAAAATATAGTAAAGGTACCTAATATGTGAACCAGTAAAACGTCCGTATTTATTAATATTTATATAATAATAAATTTTATTAGAAATTAAATTTCTAATTCTTAAATATAGGATACAGTGGAGTGTCGATATATATATTTTATTGAAGCACTCTCTACTCTCTAGTCTCCCCCGTTCCTCCCTACCCATCTGAAAATGGATACAATTGACATACCTAATATTGTTCATAAAATTGCATGTATAATATTTATTAAATTCATGTAAAATGTATATATATATATATATATATATATATATATATATATATAAAATAGTTTCTAATATGATCCCGGCTGACATAAAATATCGCAACAATATCTGTATTTCGGTATCAGTATAATATTTTACTAATAACGAAAATAGTTGTAGGTAATTATTATTCCTATACCATTCAACATAATCTAATATTAACCACCTCGTTACTTTATATATATACACATAAGTTATTTTTTTAATTATAAAATATTTTATATACCTAAATAAATTTTATATGAATATAATAAATATAGTACAATAAATATATATATTTTTTCATTATTATATTTTATTATGAACAATAATATTATGGCAGGAGGAAACTAAAGAGTGTTTCAATAAAATATATATTTCAACACTCCACTAAATCTTATATTTATAAATTAGAAGTTTTACCGCGGACTTTTTTACCTAGGACTTTTCTCCGCGATTCGTGGAATTCGAACCGGTTTACCGGTATCGAAAGTTCATTTAACAATTGACGCCATATACCACCAAGCTATCTACTCGGGTGATATTATAGTAGACATTTTTCGTATTTAAACTATTCATATAACAGACGTTACCGTATTTCAACTCATAATATAGGCACCTATACAACACATTCGGAACGAACGTCTTATCGGACAAAAGTACGACGATTTAAAATTCAATATAAAAAAATATGGTGAATGTAAATCAGTCTGTCAAACTTATTGTCTCAGTTTTTATAAAACTATTGTTCCCAGATAGAAATCTACGAATGTCCGAGAAAAAAAATACGATCTTGCCACAGGGTATTATAATAAATACATATTATAATATTTACGTAGTTTAAATTAACAGAAAAAAATATAGTAAATACCTAATTATAAAAGTTGCAACGATAAGAAAATTTATTAAGATTTCGTTTACATATCGCATACATCGAATAAATATTGATCATTCGTTATTTCTATGGACGCCGAGATCATATCAAAAGTTGGTTTGACAATCGACGTATTATACCATTAATAGTGTTTTCCATCTACTTTATTTATTTACACTACACTAGTGTAGACTGTATCACACTATATGGGTGCAACAACAAAAGCAGCAATGCATTATCAATAAAGAGTATTTGATATGAAGTGGAATATGTTTGGTAATCATATTTCAAAAATACACTCATAAACACCTAGCTAACAAGTTATTTATTGTTTTATTTAAATTATAATTTAATGTTTATATTTTATTTAAATTTTCATAACTCTATTAACAAAATTTTATATAAATAATACAATGTATCGATTAACGTATTATCTTATCATATAAAATACTTATCAAAATAAATGATAATTTGACCACCGAAATTGACGGTATAATTTGTCTGCATTCGTGTAAATCATAGAGTATGATAGAAGTGGTGTTAGCATATAAACTTGAAGTCTTTATACTGTTTCTTGGAAAATGTGAAGGTATTTAATGAACTAATTTCAGAAAAGATGTATTTAATCGTCATTCCAATATATTATAATGTAGTATGGATTGCAATGTATTTTTAAAACAAAGGTATCATACGTATATCAACGCCAAAGTCCATCAACTTTTATTTTATTATACTTCACTATAGGTATATACTTTCACATTATATGCAAGATTACAGGTATGAAATTAAAATAAGATGCCTGCTGTATGGTATTAAACTTGAGTGTCATATATTATACCTGAAATTGTATTTGTTTACCATATTACAGTAATAATATTAGTAGGTATACTAAGTAGTATTTTAATGTTAATTTTAAAATGTTTTTGCAGTTTGTTATCCACAAAATGTACTGTCACGAATAACAATGAATATACTTCTGTCATTTATGCCTTAAGTACACGTGGCGAAGAACAACAATGTTAGCATTTCTTATGAAGGTAGTTATGTACCAAAAACGGATTCTGTAAATTATAAGTTTAAACTAAAATTGATTTTTTTGTATATTAGGGAAATAATGAATGTGCCAGAAAATGAAATGTCAGTCTATATAGTGATAATTATAAAACTGCGTGAAGGTAATTGATATGTATTTATTTATATAATATATAATTCTGCTTAAATGTGTATGGCTCTTGCATGATCATTTGACATAGGTACCAAAATAGAAGCATTATATAAAACATTAAAACAAAAGTTACTATGAATATATTGCCTAATTAATATTATACAAATTTTAATTTAGTCTATCATCTAACTTTCTATTATAATATATTATAGAATCGACCGTATTTTAAATAGATTGTAACGGTGCTAACATCCCAAACCACCAAAATGGCCCTTTTCAGGGCCACCAAATAATCCAACACGTAACGTACCAACTAGCATTCCTTAAGCATATACGTACCAAATTGCATTCTTCAAACATACACGCTCACCAGCCAATGAGAACTCGACAAACCGGGAAAAATCGACAAATAGTAAACCAGCCAATGACAGTCCGACAAAGTGACAAAGGAACACAAAAAACGGTTAAATACCGGTGCACGGTAACATCATAACTCAATGATTTCAAAATGTGTTCAAACAAAAAGTACTTACGTTAAATACTCTTTGGTGGCAACGACTATATGTGGTTCGTGTGGATGAAACGCTAGTGAATTTGGTGATTGTATACATTTTGATAAAAATATTTGATGCATATCAAAATTTATATTAATTGTTTTGTTGTATTCTTCTTGTGATTCTTTACTAAACATCGTATTTTGACTACACCTACATAATATTATATACTTTTTAGACTTCAAAACAAATTACTATTATTCATATAATTAATTATAAATATAAACTACATATTGTTTATATAGATACCTCCAGTTATGTTCATAGTCTAATGTGTCTTCTACGTGACTAGAATTCGGTGTATAAATAAAATTATTAGATACCACTCTAAACAATTTGGATTTCAATAGCCACTTTTTTTTACTCCCTGTGTTGTCATTTTCGCCATCACTTTCAATATTTGCAGATGAAGACAATGACAATAACATATTAGTATCTTCTAGAATCTAATTATAAAATAATAGATATATAAAAATTGTTTTCTTTATAATAATTACGTACAGTGTTAGGTTGCCTTGTTCTAGAGTTGGGACTTCGTTTTTTAATAGGTATTCTTTGTCCAAAATAAAGCTCATGTATGGAGAATGGAGGAGACTCTTCTTGACTAGAAAAAAAGTACAATATGTTAATTGATAATGTACGATTGATTCTGACTCATTACCTTTTGAAAGACTGATATGCTTGTAAAGAATGTAATACATGAGTATTGTATTCAAGCTAATAAAATATAAAAAAATAATATAATGAATAATAAAAAAAAATAATAGTTGAATAATAAATAATATTGTAAAGGATGATAATAAAAAAATTATATTATATTATTAATATTGATGAAAATATTACTCACTTTCTGTCTAATATACTTGGTTAATTTTTGGGCAGCAGCTGAAACACTTGGGAATGAATCTTGTTCCAATGTAGTCAAACCCTTCCATATTTTAGAGTGTATATTGTTAAATTCTGTGATAATTTCATATGTGTCAAAAGTGATAAACAGTGAAGTTTTATTAAAGCATAATACAATGAAAAATATATATGTTATATTTATTTTATTAGTTTATTGTAGATATAAATTAATATTTTGGTGGTTTTATAATAAATGTTCACATGAAATATAACAAATGTATCAAACTAAGACAAAATGTTGCATGACACTGTTCAAAAATTGAAAAGATCAATCCAAAAATGATGATGATCTTTACTATTGTCAAAATGACATATTTTTCAATTTTAAATATTTCAGTTTTGAGCGATGGAAATAATTAAAGTGTAAATAATCTTTTTTTTTTATTAGCCCAAGTAGGTAAATAGTAACCATTTTTAACATATAAATGAATTGTGAATTAACTAATTTTAATTTTAAAATTAATATTTTAGATTCTGAGCAAAGCGAGGAATGTATTGGTTTTACGATTATATGTTTTTATTTTAATTTAATTTTTTTATGTTTACCCAAAAAATGTATAAGAAGAAATGAAACATCATATGTAGCACTATTTTCTGGTAGCAAATTGCATCTAATTAGTCTGAAAGGTCATTTTTAGATTTTTTTTTTCGAAAAACTATCAAAAAATTAGTATAATAATCGGAAAACACGATTGTATTAAAAATTCTTCATAACTCCGAAAATATTGATGCTAATAGAATTAAAGTTTTACCACAAATATACATACGTAAAATATTAATACAAAAATTTTTTGGAAAATATTTACCCATTTTTGTACTTTTTAAAGTAATATACAAATTTGAGACATTTAATTCTTAATAGGCTCATTTTTAGTTTTTAAGACCTAAAAATTTAATACAGTGTTAAAAATATGCCATTCTAGCTACATACAAAATAATGAATACATGAAATTTTAACTTACTTTCTCAATTAGGGAATTTTTAAAATATAAAAAAAAACTTGAAGAGTAAATTTGTTTAAAAAAATTTTTAATTCAGATCCAAATTCAAAAGGAGGGTTGGAATTAAAAAAAAAATTTTTTTTGAAGTACATGCACTGTATAAAAAAGGTAAATATTTTTTATTTTTTTAAAAAGTAGTTTAATAATAAATTATAGTTATTTTAAAATAATTTATGATGGTGAAATATTTTGGGCTATGAAAAATAATTATCGTAGTAGGTGTATTATATATGTATATATTATTGATATTTTCATTTTTCAATTATTCATAACGTTAAATAAGTTAGAACTTTAAATTATTATTAATTACTATTAAGTACAGTTGTTGAGAAATTGATTATTATAATTTTTTTTTTCTAAATTTAAGGAACAACATTTTTTTTTTACATGTTTATAGTATTTTATGAATATTTAAAATATAGTTTTATCTCAGCTATCTAAATTTGTTTGTATCAGTGACATACTTAAGGTAATTATAGATGAAGACGAATTTGTTTGCCTTGAATCATTAGAATGTATTTTATCTTTGCCTGAAGTAATAAGTCCAGAGGATATTTGAGATATCATAGAAACCATTGGACTAGTAGAAGAATGACAGAGGAGCTTCTCATTGGAATTCATTTTTGATAGCATTTTTGAGCATTTATTTGGATCTGAAATCAGGTTTATATTTTTAAAATAGTTTTTTTTTTGTTGGTTAAAAATAATAAGGTTGAAAATTTTTTTTAATTATTCTATCAAACATACTTTTATTAAGAGATTCATTTAATATCTCATTTTGTTCCTGCAATGCTATTTGTAAAAAATATATCTCAAAAGCAAAAACAGTCCACTGGAGAGCAATTACAACTTCCTGAATGCAAAATAAATTGTTAAAAAATGAATAACTAATTGAATATGAAATTATCTTAAGGTAAATTCATATTCATTACCTCTCTGACTATAGGACTCATGTCTTTAGCAACCGTATTCAATAAAGTTATAGCAATATCTTGATTAATATTTAATGTATAACTAGTGCAATCGTTATCAAAGCTTATATAAGTGCCAAGAGCAAATACTGCAGAAGCACGAACCTGAAAATTTTGTTTGAGTACTTTAATAATCATAGTTCTTTAAATATATATATTTTCATTTAATTTTTTTTACAAAAGTAATGTGAATTAGCTACTCACTTCAGGTACTTTACTTTTTAATAACATATACAATTTTTCATGTGCCGAATCTCGTTCACTAACTTCGCGAGCTTCATCATACTCTGCCCATAATTGTGCAAGACATAGAGTCAACCATTGTTTATAAGGAGGATTAGAATCATACAATTGGTTAAGACAAAAACTCACTAAATTTCCCTTTAACCCAAGTTGTTGAGCTTTCTTATAGTTTTGCATTATATGTGCCAGTACCACAGTACCTAACATCCTTTGTTCTTCCTGAAAATAATCAACATAATATTTAATATAAATACTATTTTAAGCAAGACAAAAATATTATGTATTATATAACACTCAGTAATTAAATGATTGTAAATATTAAATAAAATAATTATACAAAATGCTATTTATATATAATTTAATTATATTATGCAGCAGAATATTCTTAGTCAATTTATATAATTTAAAACATTTGTTTGAAGGTAAATATTTTTTGAAGATTCAATTTATAGAGATATTTTTAGATTTTATTTGAATGTTTTGACAACCTTAAAGATCATGAAAATACATCAATAAATTCTTTAGTCATATATTTATTGGTTATAAATAAATTTCTATTATACAGTTTTATTCATGTTTATTTTTTCAATAAATATTCAAACATTACAAAATAATTATTTTTTAAAAATTGAAGAGTTCTGTGCAATAACCAGACAGCTCCATTTTTCAAAACTTTTCAGGAAACACAAAAAACCCATTTTAAAAATATTGGGTGAATGATAAAATTAAATCTAAAAATCATCAATTACCTTAGATCATGATAAATATAATGGAGTACTCATTGATATGGTTTTTTTTCTATATGTACTGGCCAAAAACAATTTAAATTATGTGGAGCTATCTGATTTTTGATAGCTTTTTTTAAAAATTAAAATTAAATATCAAAAATATATTTTTTTTGTTTTTGCATATTACTGTGTAAGTTTTTATTAAGTACTTATTCCAATACATAATATTATTTATTTTAAAAATTATTTTTTTATATTTATTTTAAAGGTTAAAAGTGTAGTCAGAGTGTAGTTCTGAGTAAAAATACAGGTAGCTCTATATATTATTTCTTTATTCCAGTAAAAATGTAATAAATATACTTGTATTAACTCAAATTAAAAAAAATAATTTTTGTTTCTATTTATTATTATATAAATGTATTTTTAGTTTTTTTTTTTCATTGATACATTTTTTAAATATTATATATATTTAAATATGTGAAAAAATACTAAAATATTAAATACTTAATAATATAATACACATACACATTAATAATATTATTGTTATCAAATACACTGGGTCAATCCGTGGCCAAGTAGTCAAAAAAAGTTTTTCGACTCACAAGGGGTTTGGTTCGATTCCCAGGTAGCAAATGAGGTAACCAATGAGATTTAGTCTAGTCTCTGGTACAAGTCGGCCATAATTAACAAACTCATCCAATAATTTGGTAATTATGCTTTTCGTGGCTATCGAGAACCATCTTTGACTCCCCTAATATGTTAAGGGTCAAATTTAAACATGATAGTGTTTGAAAAATAAGAGGATATAAAACTGTTAATATTGTTTTCAAAATACAAATTTGATAATGATATAATATAGGAATTATGATAAAATGTGTTAAATACACATAACAAATTTAACAATATTCCATCTTTGCTGAGCAAAAACCAGACAGCTCCAAACTTCTATATGGATAATCAGATTTATCTGTTTTTTGCACAGAAAATACGTCAATAATTTTCTCTATCAGAAATTATCAAAACATGAATTTCACCAAAAAGTGTAGCTGCCTGGTTATTGCACAGAAGTTTTCAACTTAATTAATAATAAATAACAAATTAATCATTATGAGATTAAAGTAATATAATTATTTATAATGTCAATATCACAAAAATATAAAAATCACACTAATTCATCTACACTTGTGTAATTTTTTTTACACTTATTAATTTATTTTAATTTCTTAAAATATTAATTTTTTTTAAAATTAAGTTTTATTGTATATTGTATGGGTTGTTATATGAAATTAAATATCATTTTTTATTTTTAATAGTAAAAGACAATATTAATCAAAGACATTATTAATATACTAAATCAAAATTTAGTAAAACTACAGTTACCATGACACATATAACATACTATCAGAGGAATATGAAAAATAAATTTAGGTCTCATGTTGCCCCATGTGTTAATGTTACACTATTTTTACTGTTTATATATTTTATATATTTGTAAATATATTTCATACTTTAAAACAGATTCATGTTATTGAAAAACAAAAAAATACAATTTATTTTTTAGAATTATTTTTTACTTACAGGTAATTTGACTTTACTAATTAGGGTAGTAAAATATTTAAAACCATTTCCTCTAACAATATCAATCTGACAAGTCTGTAAAAATAAATGATGTAGTTATTGTTATTTTAAATTATACTAAAATACTTACATGATCAACAGCCATAATTTTGGCCCAAATATGAGTCAACATTGGCTGTAGATCTTCAGAAAAATTCTGTACTAGTTTCAGTATGTATGGAAATAACCCTACAGATAAAGCCAAATGTATAGCCCATGGTCCTAAATCTAAAAATCTACTGAACAATTGTAATGCACGTTGTCTGTGTATCTGACTCAATAAAACCTGTACAAAACATAATCAAATATTAACAAATGTCACAATTATATAAAAATATAAGACTATAAATATGGTCGTTCTACTAATACAGATGAATTTAAAATGAACTAACTATTCCACCTACTTAAATTCCACTATTAAGGTAAATCTTAAGCAACCTATTGTATACATCTCTACTAAAATAGATAAATATCTTGTTTCATATTAAAATATAATCGCCAACTAAATTTTTAATGTAAATAGAATATTTTATTAGATATATTATAGATCTTATTAAATATTTTAGGACTGTAACGTTTTATTTTATAATTAATAAAATAAGTGACTAAACTAATGATTTTATTTTAGAAACTTTTGTTTGAATAGTTAATAATAATACAATTTTAACATCAATAGGTAAGTACATAAAAAAAAAAAATGTTTTTTTCAAAAATGATTGGTTTTAAACTTACTTTTTTCTTCAAAAATATTTTGTTTCCCCAACAACATGAATTTCATAGAAACAAGTTATCTGTTATTAATCTAATAACACTTAAACATCATATATTAAATTCTTTCTCTAACAGTCAACAAATGGATGTTATTTAACTGATTAGAGAAAGCCTGTGATAAATTAACCTCGAATTATTAATTTATAGACTTATCAAAATTTGCTTCATCAATGCCACTTTATTTTATTTGCTTTTTATTTGAGCGAATCCAATTTGTCAAATTTTTAAAAACTTAAATATAAAATATCAACTTCTATTTGTAACTTCTGGAATTTCTCTAGATGATCATTTTTCTAAATTCCTTTTAAATTTATTCATCAATGATGTTTTTTCCATTACTAAATGTTACTTTATTTGCTGACGTCGCAAACATATTTAAGTGCATTACATCTATAAATAATTTAATCTTACAAAAAGTTATTCCGTACTCTAAAAAAACACAAATGATTTAATTTTAATTATTATATATCAGACATTTCTCCATTAATCTTTAATTAAAGATTTAGGTATCTTTATTATTTGATTCAGAATATTATTCAATTCTCACATAGCAATTCAAAATAAAGCTATATTTGTTTTTGGTATATTTAACGGAATTGCTCTGAATATTAGTCATAGTGATCAACACGAAAAAATTCTAAACAAAGTAGTTTGTTTTATATGTTATAATTGTAATATATTTAGAAACCCCAATACTAGATACAAAATATTTAAGGAATTTTAAATTTAGAATCTTTAAAAGTACATAAAAATATTGTATACAACGCCTTTTTCTTCAAATTATAGAATAAAGAGATTAAAGACTCATATTTTACTAAGTAAATAAAATTTTAAAGTAAATAGTCATAACATTTGTAATATTAATTGAAAATATATATCTTCTGGCATCAATAAAGTTGTTAATGAAATATATATTTAAGTAATTTATTATATAAATAGTATTTTTATTTTTATTTCTTCTTCTATTTTATTTTATTATATATTTTTTAAAATATTGTTAATATTGTTACTGCATTATTTAATGCCTGCTGTCACTAATCTAATTTGTCAATCTATTTACAAAAAAATTGTTTTATTTTCTATTTTTCTCATTATATTGCTTTAATAAAATTGATACTTATCATGACTGCTATTGTTTATAACTTATATTTACCATTGTTAATACTATAACTTTAATCTGAATTGGATATTGTCCGTAATAATTATGTATAAAAAATAAAATAAAATATATCTATTACTCTATTTACAATGAGATCAATACAAAGTAGCGATTAGTTTTCATCTATGACAGTGAGGTGACTTCAATCACTTTCCCCACCAAATCCAGTTCGTTATTCTGATTTACGTGTTTACTTGCTGCTGTAGCTGCACCGTGCAAGTGGTCATGGTGAGTAGATATACGGGTACTATTGATTTTAAATTATGTATACACATTAGTTGTCAATACTATAATGATACGGTGATCCCGTAGAGGTGGTGGACAAAGCCAAAGCCACGGACTAAGATACTATGGACTGGTATCGCTTAGATGGAGGGTGTAGAGGGGAACGGGTCGCAAAAGTTTCATAAATGGAAATCTGGCATAGCTAACGCTCTATAACGGTTTAATTTAGAGTTA
>JAIPRL010005038.1:9672-34427 GCA_025469235.1 Pemphigus obesinymphae
AAATTAGATGGGGGGATGTGATGGCGAGTGATATGAGTAAGGTGGGAGTAATTGAAGAAGATGCGGGAGATAGAGTTAATTGGAAGTGTAGGACCAGGGTGGCCGACCCCAAATAGTTGGGGGAGAAAGCGAAGGAGAAGAAGAAGAAGAATATTATATACAAAGTAAAATATTTTATTAAAAATGAAAAGGTCTTGCAATCTATACAACAATAATCAATTTTCATTTGTTTTTCATAGTTAAAATATCAATTAAGAATTTATATTTTAATTCTGACTTGTTCAGTGGCAATTATAATTAACTTATAATTATAAATTAAGGTTTACATTTTTAATAAAGTTTCAAATGGTTTCTTTAGCGTCGAAGTTTAGCTCCAAGCCAAGTCAATAAACGACCTTTAAGTGATTCAAATCAATTTAAAAGAGCATGTATGAAATATAATGGAGAATCAACAAAACTTGAACAGAACTCAAAGGAAGATGAAAAATCTCTCGGAACACTTTCTTTATATGTTAGTATTTTATAATTTATTGAAGTTGGGAAATTATTTGAAACTTTTGTAGGAGCAAAATATAAGAAATATATTATCCAAGCCATTTAAAGTGCCAATAGCAAATTGGAGTGGAAGCAGTTTCAGTAAAGCATTAGGTGTTCGTCGTGATGGTATCCGTAGACCTTTATATGATCCTACTGCACCTGATGCCCTTATTTTATATACTCCTCCACAAATCAGTGCTCATGACATTTTAAAAATTGATAAGTATGGTGTACCTATTTAAATTATATTTAAATTTAGATAGGTAATTAATATTTTAACTTTTTTTTCTAGAACTAAAATACTTGTGCATGTTGTTGTTGATCCAACTTTATCAAAAATACTTAGACCACATCAAAGAGAAGTTAGTATATGTATAATTATATAAATAAATATATTTAAGTTTACTACATTTTTATGTCTAGCATTTATTAATTATTATTATTAAATTAACTTTTAGAACATAATGAATACAATACAATCATTTTCTTAAAATTATAATTGTTTTTAACCCATACACTGCCATGAATGTACTATTGCGTCCAAACTAGTTTTACCATTCACTGACGTTGACATACTATTACTTGATATACTATAAAATCGTAATAAAACATGGTATAAACGCAGCAATGATTTTGTTATAATAAGAAAAAAATAAAAAGATTTTGATATCTTAATATCTGTTCTGCGTTCATTTGTCATATTATGAGAATTATTTAGAATTTTTATTCAATGTATTTTCGAAAATGTGGATATTGATATTTACAACGTGTTGTCAATTTATGAAATATTATTGTTTTCACTTTCAATTATTATTTTGTTTTTGCATTTTTATTTTTTAAGTATTTAATAATAACTACTTAGTTAGTTTCGTAAAATTTTTTTTTGTAAAAAAATTCCATTAGCTAGTAGGTACAATATTTTATGAACACTTTTCGTACAATATTTAAAATGAATACATAAATCAAAATTGATTTTTAAAAATGTTCAACTTCATGGTTCAGTTGTATCTATACATTTTTCTGCAATTTAAGTAAAATATGTTAAATTTGTCTAGTCTATACACAGATGGCAAAGTGAAAAATAGCTGGTAATGAAAGGGTTAAAAGAACCATGTTATAAAAATAAAATTACAGGTTCAATTGACAGATAAATAAATAATATTAATTAAAATAATTTGGCAGTACCAAAATGTGTAATGTAAATGTGCTGAGCCACTATATCTTGTGTAAGGAAGACACGTGATGTTACAAATTCATACAACATATTATATTATACATTTACATGTGAATTACCGATGTAACAAAAAAATTACATTGATTTTTATTTTAAACTTGAACTATAAAATGTATAGAAGACCGCATTTAGGTTACAATCTCATTGGTATTCTTTAAAATATTAACTATAACAAAAGTTCAGATACAGATGGTGGATATTGCTCCATTGTCTCTTTGGTCTTCGAACAAGATAGTATACTATTATTATTATTATTTAAATTTTGACCTTAAAATAGCCAATTAAAAAAAAAAGTTGAGTGCCACAACCATTTTATTTGTTATTTTATTTCCCCTACATTTATAAAATATTTTCGTTATAAAAGGTAGATTTTCTTTACACTTATTGCTTAATAAAACTACTAGGAAAATTGAAAAATTACCTCTTTAAAGTATTTGCTATTAAATAAGTAAATTCCTTTAAACCAAAAAAATATGTACAAATTTAAAAAAAACACATGATGTTAAAACCATCGCTTTACTCAGAATCTAAAAGAGTAACTGTGTATGTAAAAAATTTAATTTTTCATTCCATAGAAGATGAGCTGAATGTTTCGAAAATTGTAAACCCCCATTAAGTTGTTTTTAAATCTAAATCTAAATCTTGGTAACGAAATGGTACACCATCTAGCATGTTCTACTAAGCATTATCTTGATTTTTATCCTTCTAAAATCACGTTTTCTGATCTTCAATTCACCATAAGCTCATATGGAATGCCTGGCAACATAAATGGCCTTTTCTTTCTACAATCTACACTTCGTGACGTAGAAGCATCCCCCCCCCTAATTTCTTCTCACAAATGATTCTGGACCTTTCCAGGTCTCAAATAGTTGCCTTTTCCTGTCTACATTTTGGACATGACCTCCTTCCTAATCACTCCTATCATCTCTCTCTTAACTTTTCTCCTTTGTGTATCTCACATATTACATATCTTCACCATATTATTTTTGATTGCCCCTCTTTATCCTATCTTAAATTAAACCATTTCTGCTCTCTAGGCTACACATCTGACATCAAATTGCTTTTTATTCACATTATCAACCAATTATCTCTAGCATAATTATATACAATATATTTATACAAAGTAGTTTTTCTTTATGCTTAGGGAAACTATTAGAAAAATCTAAAAATAACCTTTTCAAAGTACCAACTAGATTCAATTTTCTATCAGTAAAGTTCTTTACTTCAAAACTCCTACTCGACTCCTGGTTGTAAGGTTGCTCACAAAGACAAAAAATATACATCATTGTAAAACCAATAGATTCTATGCTCCATTCAAAATCTTATAAATAACATATATAATACTGGCGATTTCTGTAGGCAACACCATGACGTGTAATTTTGTGACATCATATGTCTTTCGTACTTGAGTTATTATTATGGCTCACCGAATCAATATAAATATTAATTATATTAATTATATATTATCAATTGAATCTTAGTCATTTTATTGTTTTGTGGTCCTTTAACTATAATCAAATTGAAGAAATTTATTCTTTTAGAATATGTACTGATTGTTTATGAATTATTGTTTAATTCTTTTTCGTTTTTCAGGGTGTAAAGTTTATGTATGAATGTGTTACTGGTGTACGTATAGAAGGAGCATATGGATGCATTATGGCAGATGAAATGGGGTTAGGTAAAACATTGCAATGCATTACATTAATGTGGACTCTTTTAAAACAAGGACCAGAAGCTTCACCGACTATTCATAAAGCAATTATAGTTACACCAAGCTCTTTAGTAAAGGTATTAGAAATTAAGTTATTAAGTAATATACTTATTATTAAAACCATATTTTAGATGTCGTATATTGGTATATTTATAAACAAAAACCTTTTGTTTATTACAGAACTGGTGTAATGAGATAAAAAAATGGCTTGGTGGTCGTATTGAAGCATTACCTGTAGATGGTGGAGGCAAAGAACAAGTTGACAAAGTTATTACTGGGTTTGTTCAAGCTCGAGGACGTCGAACCGTTGACCCAATTTTAGTTATATCATATGAAACTTTTCGGAGTCATGCAAATTTATTACAAAATGCAGAAGATATTGGTCTTGTGTTATGTGATGAGGTAAATATATGATATTTAAAAATTATATATAAATAAATAATATTATATGTTTAGGGACATAGATTAAAAAATTGTGAGAATCAAACTTACCGTTCATTAATGGCTTTAAAGGCAAAACGACGAGTATTGTTATCAGGCACACCCATTCAAAATGATTTGCTGGAATATTTCAGTCTTGTTCATTTTGTGAATGAAGGTATTCTAGGAACTGCTCAAGAATTTCGACGCCAATATGAAACACCTATTGTACGAGGTCAAGATTCCTGTGCTACAGATTCAGAACGCCAAAAAGCAACAGAACGTTTAGAACAATTAATTTCATTAGTAAATAGATGTCTAATTAGACGTACATCGGCATTGCTTTCGAAGTATTTACCTGTTAAAACTGAACATGTTGTTTGTATAAAATTGACACCACTACAAACTGATTTATATCTTCATCTTCTTAAATCTGATATGGTTACAAAATCTATTAAAAGTATGCCCATTATTTTAATATTTTAAATTAATTATACTTATACAATATACTATAAATGTTCATGTATTTACAGGTAATGATGGGAAAGTAACTAGTAATGCATTAGCTGCAATTACATTACTAAAAAAATTATGTGCTCATCCAGATCTTATAGTAGATAAAATAATGACTGGAAGTGATGGATTTGAAAATTCAAAACATTTACTACCACCATCATACATTGCAGCTCAATCCAAGTAATTTTAGATCCATTATTATGATTTATTTATATTCTTAGATGTTAACCTTTAGTGAGACCAAAAGTCGACAACTCGCAACCCACATGCAATGCTTGAGGCTTTGTAATTTGTCCTAGAAAAAATTATTAATTACTTACAAAATCTGCCGCCTTGTATATCTGAGTTAAAGATAATATATTCAATACATTTTAATTTATTTTGTTGTGGTATAGGTATATACAAGTATGTTTATGAGCAAAAATTTTCTATTTTCTAATATTAAAAAGCAAAAGTACTATTTGTGTTTGAAAAGAGATTTTTTAAGTGCTATAATTCTTTAATTTAATGATATTATTTTTTTAAATATTTTATTTATGTATGAAATGTGAATATTGAATTAGTGTAACCGGACAGTTTATTCAGAATTTCAGGAATTATTTCCTATGCTATTTTCAGAATTTACATAATTTTTATGTATAAATGTTATGTTTCACAGCTTACATACATTTTTTTAACAAGAATTTTTTCTTTATTTGCTGTAAACTTTTATATAGGCAAATAGGCTGAGATCTAAATAAATATATTATAATAAAATAATTGGTCCATATCAAATAATCAGTCTACACTCTACACTAAGTAAACAAACAAACAAACTAATGAGATTTGGTAAGTGTAGAATGCCAACCGAATCCATTTGTTCATTTGTTTTTCGATTCTGTTTGGTACTATCCCATTAAAAAAATATTCAGTACTCAGTTTGATCATAATTTTTTATCTATTATATTTGATCATATATAGAAGTGACCAAAATTAACAAGTAAACCATTTGCATAGTGTGAACCTGGTTTTAGACAAATTGTTTTACACTATAATTTCTGACTCACGTAGTAAAAATTTACCCCACTATGAAATAATTAAATCTTAAAAATGTAAAAAATGTACTAATTTTTTTTTATAGATTTTTTAGATACTATTTAATATTACTCAGCTATAAATTTGAAATAATATTGGCATACAAAAATTTACAAAATGTTATAAATAGAGCTTGGAAGTTGTAGGAGTTGCATATTTTTCTATGTTTTTGAATTTTGCTATAAATCAAAAGCAATCTAGAAATCCATTCTATATGGTTTAAAAATGTTTAAAAATGAAAATTTAAAATTCATATTTTTGCATATTTCGTTAGTTTTAGAAAAAAGTGCATATTTTATCTATTTTTTTTTTTTTCAAAAAATGTATGTTTTTATTTTATTAACTGTATTTTATATTCAATTATCTAACGCAGGTATTTATTGTCATTGTTGCTCTTGAGTCTCGGCTATTAACCTAACGATAACAATACTGTACGTATTTAATCTTGTCTTATTTTTAAATAAGACTGCCAAAAGAGTTGACTAGGAAGAACCTAAAATTCTACAAATGTGTTTCGATGATATTAACTATTATTGAAAGAAGGTTTTTGCAATTTAAATATCTTCTATCAAATTATTGTCGATAATTTGAAATCGAAAATTTCTAGAAAATATTAGTGTATAAATTTATTTTTATAAACAAATATTTTTTTTTTTTTTGCATATTTAACATTTTTGTGTCCATATTAGTTGGTTTGCATGTTAGTTTGCATACTTTTTTATTTGTGCATATTTTGTCCATTTTAGATTCTACAACTTCTGAACCCTAGTTATAAATATGTTCATAGGTGTAGTATGGGGGGAGAGGGGTTAAACGGGCTATAGTCTCCCATAATTTACTCAAATCTTTCTTAAAAAATGTTGTTAATACTCTATGTGTTAGTACAGAATTTTTTTTTTACTTAATTTAATTTCAATAAAAGTTAATTGGGCTTAGATATTTTTAGGACAATGACAAGGCTTTTATAGGTTACAAAATTAAAAATTAATTATTTTCTAAAAATAACCTATTATAAAATTATTAAGTGAAATTTTTCATATTGGATAAAAGAATTATTTTTGAAAGTTTTTATAGTGAGGTACAATAATTAATTTACAGAATATTTATAGTCTTATAAAAGGGAAGTATAGGTTACAGGTAGTAAAATTTTTAGATATTTTACAATAAAAAATGTTCAATAAAAACGTAATTGAAGATATATATGAAGAGGTGAGTAAAAAAGTGAGGGGTCTGTATGATGAAATTGAAAATTTTAAGGTCATTGTGAGATTGCACCAGTGTTCGGTTTTGAGTCCTTACTTATTTTCCTTGGTAATAGTTGAAATAATAAAGGATGTGCAGTGTGAGGTACCATTGTGCATGCTGTTTGGATGCTTTGTGCAATGCAGATAGGAGAGAGTACCAAGGAAGTGAATAGTAGATTTGAAGATTAGTGGTGGGAAATTTTTGAAAGTAAAGGATTAAGGATTAGTAGGGGTCAAACAGAATATTTAGAGTATGATTTTGGTGAAAGGGATCATAGAAGGAATAGGGTAAGGCAAGAAATAAAGTTGAGTGAGGATGTAGTGGGAGAGGTTCAAGTAATTAGGGTCTGTTATACAGAAAGATGCTTTGAAGATGATATGAAACACAGGATTAAATCTGATCTACAAAACAGAATCAGATCTGAAAACAGATCTGCAATGATGTATGGAACAGAATGTTGGGTAATAGATAGGAAGATAGAACAGAGAATGTGTGTTGCAGAGAGGAGAATGTTAACGTGGATGAGTGGAGTAACTAGAGAGGACAAAATAAGGAATGTATATGTGAGGTATTATAGGAGTAATTTGATAGTTAACAAAATTAAGAAGAATAGATGGCCTGGGCATGTTTTATGGAAGGAACAGACTTAGGTAGTAAGATTAGTAAAGGAAATGTATGTTGATGGAAAGAAGAGGAGATTGAGATCGAAAAAGAGGTGAACGGATTTGATGGCGAGTGATATGAAAAAAGTGGTGATATGTGAAGAGGATGCGGGAGATAGAGTTAAGTGGAAGTATAGGATTAGGGTGGCCTACCCAAAAATATTTAGGTGAGTTGGTGAAGGAGAAGAAGAAGAATGGAGGTATACAATGTTGTGACATAGATAAAAAGGTGAATAATGATCTTATTGGGGTACATTTTTACCACATGCAACTGAAGTTACTGTCGTGTAATCTTACTTAAAATAAAAAAAATGGCATTATTATTAGAATCTTGATATATTTTTACTTTTTATTTTAAATGATGTATCTCTTTATTATTATTTTTCAGAAAAAAACTCATGATAGAATTATCATCTAAATTAATGGTACTTGACACAATGTTAGCTGTTATAAAAACCACCACCACCGATCGTGTGGTATTAATTTCTAATTATACTCAAACATTAGAATTATTTGAAAGACTTGCTCAATTACGAAACTATTCATTTGTAAGATTAGATGGATCCATGACTGCTAAGAAAAGAGCAAAGGTATGTATTATTATTTCATGTAAGGCTTGCGGTATTTGATTTTCAGATACCTGTTACTCAGTATGTAAATATTATTGGTAATTACTGAAGTATATCATCAACCTTTGATTTTTTTATCTGATTACTATTAAGAATTAATAGTTATGTTCTGTGATATTAATAAATATTGAATTACTGACAACATATCACGGATAAAATAACACGAAACCAAAATATCGTATGGCAATACAACGTATGATTTCTGATATTGTTTGTATTTTTTTTCAAACAGCTTTCATTAGATGAAAATAGCATTTATGTTATTTAGTATTTGGAAAACTCTTAGAAAATCATTTTCTAGAAGCCATTTCAAAATCTGTCATGATGACTCTAGTTCGAACTCTCCAAATTTATTTGTAAGAAAATTGAACAAAATATCATGTTTGTTCTGTTCTGTCTCAAATGTATCAATGTAATAATTAGTTGAAAAGTTGATTAGTTGGTAAATGGTTAAAAATACATTTAAAAATATTCTAAATGTAATTCTTTAGTTAGGTAATAGTATTAACTTATTACTATATTTTCTACACCAACTCATTAGGCTAAGATTCAAATTTGCATCTTACCTAGCTACTTAACTAATAAATACAAATATTTATAAATATTATTTTATTTTTGTATAATTTTATTTTTATTGACAATATTTTGGTTTCATCATATTTTAGTGACGAAATTTTTGTTATGCAATATTTTACTGGCGATATTTGGTTGGTATACCCTTAATATTCAATACTTAATAATATTGCAATTTTAAAAAACTTCACTTGTTAGTTAAATTCATAGTCGTGTGCTCATGTAAAAGACATTTACTTATAGCTGGTGTTTCTTTTTTTCAATACAAACTTTCAGAATTACCTCATATTAGTATAATGTGAGTATAACTGGAAACCTATTTTAAGTTTTGTGAGTTCGGGACTTTTAAGGGTATTTAAAAGTTACTTATTACTTATTTAGTTTATTATTTAGGTTACTTATTTACAGTAGCTATTTCATTAAAATATAAGGAGGAATGTAAATTTTTTATGTTTTCTGTTTTCTGGACCTAACTTTTTATTTTGGTGGTATCTAAAATCCCAAATTTTTCAAAACCACCCCCAAAAAACAAAAGATGTTGTGAAAAAACAAATTTGAAAAAAGATATTCATTATTTCGGTCGAAATTCTACATGGTATAATTGGCATCTTCATTTCAAGACTAACAATGTGTATGTTCATAAGGACGCTATTTGGCAGACACTATTTTTGGAAAATAAATATTTTTGATATCTTAACAGTAATTTCTACTTATATATACTTTATATTAAAAAACAAAATATTTGATTTTTCAATTAATGGTGATTTTTTTTAATCTTGTCGTTTGATTGCTGGACCCAACTTTATAGACTGTAATAGAAGTTGCAATTTGTATACATTTTATTTAAAAATACTTATTTTTGTAATTTTTAAAAGTGTATAATATTTATGTATATATTTTATACAGGCTGTAGATGATATTAATAGTCCTACAAGTGGTACATTTTTGTTTATGTTGAGTTCAAAAGCTGGAGGTTGTGGTTTGAATTTAATTGGTGCAAATAGATTAGTAATGTTTGATCCTGATTGGAATCCTGCAAACGATGATCAGGCAATGGCTAGGGTATGGAGAGATGGTCAAAAAAAACCTTGTTTTGTATATCGGTTTTTAGCTGTAAGTTTTTAGAGCTATTTATTTTATATACCTAATTGCAATTACCTATTTCAAATTATTCTTTATAATATTTTATTTATAGACTGGAAGTATTGAAGAAAAAATGATGCAAAGACAAGCCCATAAAAAAGCTCTAAGTTCTAGTGTAGTTGACTGTGAAGAAGATGTTGCTAGACATTTTACATCTTCAGAATTACGCACATTATTTAATCTTCGACAAGATACTATTAGTGATACACATGACAAGTAAATAAAATTAACAATTTTAAATTTACTAATATACCTACATATTATATCTTGCTTCCTATTTATTTTTGTATCAATTATCAAAATCTGAATAGAAATATTGATTGATGGATTTAAAGTTTAATATATTTTTTTAGTTCTTCACAAGTGAATCGGTGTATGTAAAAATCATACTTATCTTTCACATTTTTAATGAAAACGTTTTTTTTTTTTTTTTGGTTATGTAGTCTACTGGAATAGACACATGTTGTATGTAAAAATCACTTTTGTCCAACTATTCCTTGTGTGTTTAAATGAGATCTGAAATTCCCATTTGTTGTAAAAGCCACTTATGTCCATTGTGTTAAATTGGGGAAGAAGAATTAAAAAACTACTGGTTGGATGATATTTAACTTTATAATCATGATACATTTTTTCAGATAGTATATTTAAACTTGATTTAAGTGAAAATGTTATTTTATCAAGTTTTTTACTAAATAAGTGCAACAATAACCTTGTGTTTTCTAGAAATGCTTCTTAAACCTTAAAATGTACTTGTTGATGGAAGTGCAAATTCTCAATATGATAAAAATATGTAAATGAGAGAAGACCCTTTGGATAACTGAAAAATTTACTTTTGATAATTGTCTAAGATCAAGTTTTCACAAATTTTGACTAAATATTGTACCGAAATGAACGAGCATTTTCTGGGTTAGAAAAGACCCATATATTTTAAAAAATACACGTGTCCAAATTCCATTTTCTAGTTTAAATAAATTATCCCAATTATTTTTATTATGAGCATTTTTCTTTATAATCTTTTTTACTGTAGCCCAAAAAATTGTTTATTGTGTCTCCTATAAAATTTACTTTTTGTGACAAGTGTGGTTTTACAATCACTGATTCAAGTATATCTTTTAACAATAGTATACTAATTTACTGTTGTGTAATCTTCTTCTCCAAGTTCTTATCTGTTTCGGATATTTGATATCAAATTAGCATTTTTGTCATTTGATTAATGAAATAAATCATTTGAATTTTTATCAAACCAGTTACAAAGATTTTTTTAACCAGAATATTTTTGTTCTTCCCTTTGATCTTTCCCATAATATAAACTGGAGTAGTTTGTATTGTTGATTATTCCTCATGATTTATCTCGTGTATTTTAACTTCTGAGATTTTATTATTGTTAAAAGTTCTTTCACTTTTCTCATTCTTTCCAGTACCCTTTATTTGGTAATACAATTTGTCCATGATGTATTTAGAATTTGCTTATAAAACCAAATTTCAAAATATGCTTAAATTGTTTTGCATTTTAACTCTGTTAGTGTTTCAACTCCATATAGTAGTACCAAGAATACATAGCATTTTAATAATCTGACTTAGGAACAGATAGCATTTAAATATTTTCGACATTTTTTAAAATGCTTCTCAAATTTATTCTTTAATTTTGCATTTTATTTCTAGAGAATAATCCCAATTTTAAATCATTTTTGTTCTTGTTCTATACATTGATTATTAATTATATTAATTGTTCTTTTAAATTATGATTTTTTTATATTATCATAATTTATTTTTCTTTATGTTAAGAGTCAAATCATAGTTCTTGCTAACTTCCACTATACTTATACATTAAGTGTTGAAGTAAAATAATATTATATAATATTGTATCTAATATTATTTAAACATTTACCATTAACTTTAATATAATTTTAAATTTGTTCTGGAGCTTCTCGAAAGATGAAGTTGGAGGAGTATTTATTAATTAATAGTGGTGATAAAATGCAACGTAGTCTCACTCCTTGTTTAATTGAAATATTCTCTGAGCAGTAGTGTAAATATGGAAATGTAGGCAATGTGACTGAGTAAAAATACTGAATTTTTTATTTTATTTTTTTTGTTAAAAAAAATAATCAATAACAATATGTTGTTTTATTATTTTACGACTGCCATTTAAATCAATAATTATACATAAACTTCTTGAATCTTGAGAAATTACTTTATTACATTATTTTTAGAAATGAATATTTTCACGATGAGCTCATGAGTTGTTTTTAATCTGTCAATTTGCAAGTCATAATTTGAACTTAGTAGTGAATAATGCAGTTAATAATGTGACAGAGATTAATAAATCCTGCGTCGGGAGGGCCATATTTTATTAATAATTGCAGTAAATCAATGATTTTTTGAGATTCTCAGATATTTCAAAAAATTATTCTTGAGTGTAAAAAATAGACAAAAAAATCAGAAGTTATGAGAGAATTAAAAAGTGTGTGGAAACATTTGAATTTTTTGTTATGCCTATAATGTTACTATATACATTATTGTATTTTATGAAGTACCTAAAAATTTAAGTTCTACTTTAATAGAAAGAAAAGATATGGATATTAAAAAATTTCTTATTACACAATTACAAAATAACATTTTGGGATGATCATTAGTGAAGCAACTGAAATGACTATAAAATATAAATTTGTATATAGATTCATAAACTTTAACTATTTTCCATAATATATTATAGATACTTAATTAATCTAATAAAAAATACATAGAAATACACTATAAGGGAAGGCATGTACCTAATTTTATTCTTCATTTAAACTGAATAGAAAATGACTAGGTTATTCGCATCGGGACCCAATTTTTATATTTACACCACTGCTTCTGAGAGTTCTCCATTAATATATATATGTAGTTTGATTTCAGTATAGATTACTTATTATTTTCTGATATATAATATATATATTGTTGTAATTCAAATAAATAATGACTATTAATTAAAAGAAAAAATGTATAATTTTTATATTTAAATAATAATAATAAAATAGAAGTACCTATACAAATTTAAAGAAGTATATTTCATTTAATATAAAAAAGAATGGAGGTACTCCCTGTTAATTAAAATTTTGTTTTAAACTTTTAAACTTTTATCATATTTATATTTTTGTTATAGAATAAAATGCAAACGTTGCGTTAATAATATACAAACAAAATTACCCCCAGTGGATAGTGATTGTACAAATGATCTTTCTTGTTGGCATCACTGTACAGATAAACGATGGATTGTAGATCCAGTACTAAAACAATGTTGGCATGCAGGAATCAGTATGGTGTTTTACCAAAATTCTATGGTTTATAAAGAGGTAATATATAATAATATAATATTAATGTTATCAAATTATGTACATAAAAATTTAAAAGCTGAAATTGTATTTAAATAATTATTTATTGACTTATAAAAATTTAAAAAAATTAAATAATTTGTTGTTAAACAAAAATGTTTAAGTGAAGGATTCTCCTAATAAATAACCCTGGAAAATAATAAAAGGCAAAACTATAAAAATTATTATCTATCTTTACATCATGATAATATTAAAGCTGTGCAGATACTGGTGGTGTGGAAGTTGATTCCTTCAGTCTTTGGCAAAATTATGTATTATTTAGACTTATATTTAAAAGCAGATAAATTATTGCATTAGAAAACAATTCTGTACAAAGTTTGGTATAATATTATTTTCTTATTTATAAAATTTTTTTATTAGTTTTCTTTGGGCTTAAAAAAATTAACTGAATAAATCAAAAATTAACTTTTTTAAAGTATTAATTACAATACATTTTTAATAAAAAAGCTCTATTCAAAAAATCCCTACTAATTTGTTTCTACCAAAATAATTTTTTTTTATAAATTACTGAAAGCGGTCAATACATTTTGAAACATACTAATACAGTGCTATACAAAATAATAATATTTTGTGTAAATTTAAAATTTCTAAAATTATTATTTTCCCAATTTATAAAAATATTGGTGATTTTCTAGAAAATTTAATTTAATTTAAATTGTCCATAGGTACCTACATAATATATAGTATAATGTAGGTAATATAATATATAAAATATTATGTTATCCTAAAACGAAACAATGACTATTTAAAAAAAATAAAAATAAATAGTATTTATTGATGAATAATTTTATTATTTGTTATTGCGTTATTAAATTTTAAATAATAGTTTTACTATTTAATAGTTATAATTAAATTGTGAAACCGATGCGGTCATGGGAAAGGTGGACAGTTGATTTTTAATAAATTAAGAGTATAAAAAGTTTTGGGGTGGGGGATTGTAGCGCTTTTTTGTACAGAGCTGGAAAAATTAAACTACCTGTAAACATGTTTGTTCATACGCTATAGTCACTATTCATTATGCCACCATATTTCTGCATCCGCACTATTTGAAATTTGAAATTTGAATTTTATTTCTATTTCCATCCTAACGTAATTTATAAATTATAAGAGACTATTAAATATATAAAAATATACACAGTAGTTTTAATAAATTACTTATGATATTGAGTTGAAAAAAATATAATAATTACCTGTTATTTAGTAACATTGATTAGATTTATTAAATATCATGATTTAAAGTATACATTTTTAATGAATAATGTAAAAAATATATATATGTGTATGGTGAAAGAGAACACAGAGGTAATAGGGAAAGACTAGAAATAAAGTTGAGTGGGGATGTAGTGGGAGAGGTTCAAGTACTTAGGGTCGGTCCGTTGTACAGAAAAATGGGATTTTGAAGATAATATGATACACAGGATTAAGTGTGGATGGATAAAATGAAGAGAAGCGTTAGGTATTTTGTGTGATAAAAGAAACCCTATTAGGTCAAAAGGTACAAATTTATTAGGTAGATTTTAATTTTATAAGGCAGTGGTGAGACCTGCAATGATGTATGGAACAGAATGTTGGGCAATAGATAGGAAGATAGAACAGAGAATGAGTGTAGCAGGGATAAGAATGTTAAGGTGGATAAGCAGAATTACTAGAGAGGATAAAATAAGGAACGAGTATATAAGAGATAGTATGGGAGTAGCTTCGATAGTAGACAAAATGAGGGAGAATAGATTAAGATGACTCAGGAACATATTAAGGAGAGAAGAGGCTGAGGCAGTAAGATTAGTAAAGTAAATATATGTTGATGGAAGGATGGGAAAGAAAAACCGAAAAAGAGGGGGGATGTGATGGTGAGTGATATAAAGAAGGGGGGGGGTAAATTAAGATGTGGGAGATAGTGTTAAGTGGAAGTGTAAGGTCAGGGTGGCCAACCGCAAATAGTTGGAAAAGAAGACGAAGGAGAAGAAAAGAAGAAGATTTATATGAATAATCAATATTTATTCAAAAGTTCAGTTTCTCCATGTATTTTATTCATGCACTGCTGCCACTGGAGAAAAGTTATGACTAGTGCAACTAAATTTATCTTAACTGACTTATATACCTATATAATTACATGCCAGTATTAAATTAGTTTTAATTAATTGATAATTTTTATAAAACTCAAAATTACCTATATTATTATTATCTTTAAGTAAATACTCGTATAATACTAATATACTAATATTTTCGTGAAAAACTCCATAATTTAATATATTTTAGTAAAATTTAAGTACCTACATACCTTTGTCATTTATATATTACCTGTATTACATTTTTAGAAACCAATTATGGAAGAAAATACTGATGAAGTTGACAAAGATGAAGAAGAAAATAATATAATATAAAATGCAATTATATATGGTATACCTATTAGACTTTGTTTTGAATTATTAAATACTTATTTATAAGTTATAATTATATTTTATATTAAATATATATTTATTTTGTTACTTTTCATCATACATTTCGTCTCGTTATATAATATAATAATTCTTGTTAAGAAAACGCTATACCTCCATTTTTGTATGCGTGAAATATGGTTTAAGAGTTGTACAGTTCTAGGAAACTGAATGGTTTTAAAATATGATAACTTCTATAAAAAATTAAAATTTCAAGATTATTTAAATTTTTACATGGTTGATTTTTAATAAAGTTATTATTAGGCTAGTTACAAGATATTTTTTAAAGGAATAATAATAATAATTCAGTCTTATAACTCGACTAATAATAACTTTATTGAAAAATGTCCCTAACAAATTTAAATGACCTTACAATCTTCAATTTTTATAAATACTAAAACCACTCAGAAAAATACATATTGATTATTGTGTAGATAATTATGTTTTCTACCAATTTCATATAAAGCTTTTTGTTGTACGACAAATACAAAGCGAGATATTTATGAAAAGGCTATTTTATGACTTTTGACCTCGAGTAACCTTTGAAGCCTAAGCAATATAGATTTTACAAGTTATTAATAATGATATTATTAAGATGTATGCAAAAATTCGGCTTGTTCCTAATTTTCTGTATTCACGCCGATTTTTCAACTAATTTGACTAGGCTATAAATAAAAAAACATAATTTTAAATTTTTGTTAAGAGATATAATATTTTACCAAAGATATATTTTACTGGAGATATTTTGACATGTAACCTCTGTAATGTGTATCATGGCTCCAAATTACTCAACAAGTAAACAATCTATTTTCTAAAATCGTATTACTGAATGGTATAGTGGCTGAAGAGTTAATTAACTCTGGTTTTTCCAAGTGCTGGTAGAGAATCTGTTGAAATTCAAAGTTTAAAGACTTTAAATTTATTTTTTATATTTAATTAATTAAATATTAAAACTTTATTAACATAACTACTATTAATATTTTTAATATAAATTTAATTATTCCCTTATTATAGATTATTAATATGCAGTGCCGGATCTAAGGGGGGGGGGGCGAACCGGGGCACTTGCCTCGGGCGCCATTATGATGGCGCGCAAAATGTAAAAATATTTAAAATTTTCGTCCCGCTTTTGGAAGTGGGATCCCATTGATCACTGTTAATTTTTAATAGAAATTTTGATAGAAATTGACGAACGACCTTTGACCTTTTTTTTATTTGCTTATTAAAATTTAAAAAGGGGGACTACAATTATTTTTGGCCCCTGGTCGACAAATTCTCTAGATCCGACACTGTTAATATGTATAACTGCATAAAATAATTAAACACATAAAAACATACATTTTTGTTTATAACTAAAATAAAAATGAACGAAAACAATGGTGAAGCAAAAATATTAAATACGAGTAGATAATTTTTTTTTAAATACCACTCCTATACTCCTGACTCCTTCACAGACCATATTATTAACGTACATTTCCCCAGCCCCCTCCCAATTGGATTTTTGAAATTTTTTTTCCCAATATTTAGTACGTAATTTGTATGCCCGATCCCGGAATTTGTATGGCACCGGAACCATGAGCAAAGTGGATTTTAGTGGTGGGGGGGGGCTGTAGAAACGTTTCTCCAGCCCCCACATCTTAAAAATCACAATTCATAAATTTTTTTGGCGCGAATATTTTATACATAATTTGTATGAATTTGTGCCTGATTTTGTACGACATCCGAAACATGAGAAAAGTTAATTTTAGTGTGGGAGTGGTTATAGAATCATAATTTCCTCCCCACCATCGTAAAAATTGACAATTTTTTATTTATTTTTTACTGAAGTAGTTAGTAAATAATTTGTATGAATTTGTATGGATAATCCCGGAATTTATGCTACATCAGAAACGTATTTTAATATAGATCTCAAAGAAATTAGTTAAATAGTTATTTCATAATACGAGTATATGTAGGTAGGTACCTATATATTTTTGATATGTGTTTTATGCGAGTAATTGGTTATACTTGTGTACAGCATATTGTATGTTGTACACACATTAATATCAATTGATTGATACTCACAAAAGACAGTGTACAGGAAAGTTACCTATGCATAACCCCTTGAAAATCCTTAAATACTAGATTATGCAATGTGATTGGTGCTGAGTTACATCGTGTACCTAATAATTTATTTACCACTATGTCATTGAGTGAATAGTCTCGTGGTTACCCTATGATAATAAATTGATAAATTATTTTTTTTTGATAAAGCGATTCTGAGTGGAGTTCAGTATAAGAAACTGTCAAAAAAATATTTTTAAAACGATAATAACGTACCTACAATCTACATGCAATAGTAAAATACATAATCTGTGAACATTTTAAGATTTTAGATAAATTTTTTTCGGAAGTAGGTACATCCGAAATATGAGAAAGGTTCGTATTAGTATTATAAATGAAATGAATAATAATATTAATGTAGACAAACATTTTAGAAGATTAGCGTTGACTGTTTTTTGTTAAGTGTATTACGTGTTAAATAAATAATGATTTTTGAATAGTATTATGAAAATACCAAAATTTCATGATAACATGATATTATGGTTACAAATAGTTCCCTATCCCTTACCGTTTGTTATTGTAAAAAAATGCTCTTTATTTGGATTTTTCTATACTACCATTTCAGATTATAAGTTATAGTCCAAACAGAATATTATTTTATAATATTACATAATATATATCATATTACCAAATTATTATGAATCTTATTACTATATATTACTATATTCGATATCATATTCTTATATTAAAAATAATAATTAGGTATATGGTTTTTAAAACTTGTTTTGGTTCTATAAATCACAAAAAAAAGTAGGTAAGAAAGTATATATATAAAAAATCAATATATTTAAATATAGTTTTTTTGTTTTAGAATTTTTTTCCAAAATAAATTAAAAAGACTGATAATATTAAATTAGTAATATAAGTTAATGTTGTTCTAAATACTTATATTGTGTAAAATAAAAACTCGATTGCTATTTTTATCGATCTCTACGGTCATTGATTTTTTCTAGAGATCATCAGAGTATATCAGTCGTATATAGTCAATTTATTATCATAGGATAACCACGAGACTATTCACTCAATGACATAGTGGTAAATAAATTATTAGGTACACGATGTAACTCAGCACCAATCACATTGCATAATCTAGTATTCAAGGATTTTCAAGGGGTTATGCATAGGCAATTTTCCTGTACACTGTCTTTTGTGAGTATCAATCAATTGCTATTAATTATGTGTGTACAACATAATATGCTGTACCTACACAAATATAACCAATTACTCGCATTAAACACATGGCAAAAATATATATAGGTACCTACTTATACTCGTATTATGAAAAAATTATTTAACTATAATTTCTTTGAGATCTGTGTTAAAATAGTAATAAGTTTCTGATGTAGTATAAAATCTAGGATTGGTCATACAAAGTCATACAAATTACGTATAAAATATTCGCGCCAAAAAAATTGAAGAATTGTGACTTTTTAATTGGGGGGGGGGGCTGGAGAACCGTTTCTACAGCCCCCCACACTAAAATCCACTTTTCTCATGGTTCCCGTGTCATACAAATTCCGGGATTGAGCATACAAATTCATACAAATTACGTACCTACTAAATATTGGGAAAAATTTTTTTTCCAAAATCCAATTGGGAGGGGGACTGGGGAAATGTACGTATATTATTATTAAATAATAATGGAATAAATTTTATTCTATTAGGTAGGTATTAAGGATGGAATAATAAATTTAAAAATATTATGAGAGTTGGCCATCCTATAATGTATGGGTATTTATTGAAGCACTTCAAATTTTAAATGAATCGTCAACCCTAAAAATTGTACAACGGAGTGCAAGTACATGTACATGAAGCCGAAATCGAAAATAATGTATCAAAATAACAGAATTGTGTCTAAATTATGGGAAAGAAATGGGCTTACCAGAATATTTACATAAAATTGCCCATTTAATAAATATTAAAAAAAGAGCTATAATAAAAAAAAAAAAAATGCACGTAAAATTTTTTTAATTTTTATATACTCGTACCTATACCTATTATATATACATATATGTTTATTTTTATTAATTGTACGTAATTGTAATTTCATTTTTTTTTATTTTATCATACTATTACCATTTTATTTTACATATGCTTACCTATTTTATAAATTGCTAAGCCCCTTTGAATCACACTTTATGATTTTGTTTTTTTCGGGGGAATTTTGTCCGTTTACCATTATATATTCTTATTGTTTAAATGACAACGACAGTCGGCCATTGTAGTGGGAACAATCGGTTTTCCACAGCAAAAGCACGACAGTCGTTAATTAAGAGGCCGCAACACCAACGAAAAATCGACCTAAAAGCGTGACAAAACTGTGGGACTTTGAAAAGTCGGATTTCAATTCTGAAAGCTGTTTTGAGTTCATCAGTTTGTCTTCTAGGGATCGATCTAAGCGTTTATTTTAATTTTATTTTTTAGTCGTGTTATTTATCATTAAAAATCAAAATTTTTAAACATTGATTTTATTTTAATCTGTAATAATAAAGAAAAATGCCTGGATCGGTCCCTAGAAGACAGGCCGACACATTCAAATCTTTTTACAGATTGTAAATCCGACTTTCCACAGTTCCACAATGTTGTCACGCGTATTGGTCTTTTAGGTGGAAATTTCGTGATTAAACAACAATAAAAAGTGATACGGGTACGGGGCTATTTTTAGATTAATTTTAAAACGTACATAAATATCATAAATATTTTTAAATTGTTAGATTTTTATTTTTCATAATATTTCTCAAAAATTGCCAATACAGAACCCCTTAAAAATCGCAGGCGTTGCGGCCTCTTAATCGTTCATACGACAACGATATTTATCGGTGTAAAATGAAATGTCTAATATACACTTATGCTTCCGATTGTCGTTTACACGACAGTCGTCATAGTGTAAGACGATCCTTAGATATATGTTGGTTATGTTATTGTGGTCGCCGTAATCACGATTCATAACATTTACATTTTTATTATTTTACGGAATTACGGAACTTTTAGGTGTTATTAGTGAACAGTTGTTGACCTTTTATACTCGCGATCACGCATTCAGTTTTTAAGTTTTAACGATGCGAAGACACTAAGAGTGCTGACTAGCTATATATTTACACTCCGGTTTACTGAGTTGATTATTATTCGAATGTGAATGATAAAGCACCTACGTGTGTATATGTAAATGTAATTTATAAATAATATTTTTATTTTGGTATGTTTGGACATTTGTATTAAAAAAAGTTATGTCTAAAAACAAGCAAAAAAAAAAAATTCCTAATACGGTACAAAACAGTAGATATAAATCCACAGTCTCATTATATAATACGGATAATATATTTATATACAGTCCTGTTATATACTTATATAATAATCGGATAATATAATATAGGTAAGTACACAGTTCTATATACAAACGGATTACAGTTTATTATATGTATATCGATTTTGGTTATGCTACAAGTGACCACCCGATATCAGGGCTTGAAAACGTTATTCAATAATATTATAAAATTAATATAATAATAATAATATATTCAATATTATAACGTTATTATAACGTTATAACGGAATAAAATCGATAACGTTATAAAACGAAAAACGTTATAACGCAAAAAAAAAAAATAACGTTATAAAACAATTATTAATTATATTAACATTATTTGTAAATCATGTCAAATAATCAGTATCACCCAAAGGCCAAATTAAAACGAGTATTTTAATGTCCATATGAAAACGACTAAATACATCACGCGTTCGGGCGCGATTTTGTGCTAATATTAATAGCTAAACACGTATTTGTTGTTTCTGTCTACCCAACAGGTAATATGGCAAAATCACACTACGTAGAATGTAAATTGCAGAATTTTGGTTAAATTTACAGTATAAAAAACGCAAAAAAAATAACGTTATAAAACGAAAAACGTTATAACGCAAAACAAAAATAACGTTATAAAACGAAAAACGTTATAACGCAAAAATTAATAACGTTTTAAAGCCCTGCCCGATATACAGCCGTAACTTTCGTACGCGCAAGCACAGGTCAATATATATTATGTACGATTATTTTCAAGTCATGTAAAGTGACATAAAAAAATGAAGTTGCCTTGGAAAATTGTGGGACTTGAGTTTGATGGATTTTAATTCTGAAAATCGATTTGAATTTATTAACATGTCTACTGTGGTTTAACCGAGACGAATTTTAAAATTCGTTTTTATGGCCGTGTTATTGATGAACAATAAAACCATTTTTTAAGTTTCTTTATTTTTCACTATAAAACACATAATTTTTTAAATATTAATAATCGTCGCGGTTAATTCCAAGTAAACATGTTAATGAATCAAAATCCGTTTTCAAAATTAAAATCCGTGTAATCAAACTCGTATAGTTTACTAAGCAGACTGCCCTTATTTCGATCTAAGATCCGTATGGCTGCAGTCCCCTTAATTTATTACCGGCTTTGTACTATTTTTGGGCTACCCGTAGTATATATATAGCCATCGACGGGGTCCCGGAGTCTACAGCTTTGCTATATTGACAGATTGACATACACATTTTTACCAAAAATGTAATTATTAAAAATTATTTTTACATACCTACTTTAAGTGGTAGGTATATATATATATATATACTTATTAAATTATACGTATTATAGGTATAGCTGATACAATATGTAACATTTTTAACCACACCAGTGTTCCATTTTGTGAACCGCACTTAACATTCTCGAGTCTAAAACTCTGAAAATTAGAAAGTGAAATATTTTATGAAATATTAAAATTGGATTTTATAATACCTACACGTACGGTTGACGTCTTGACGGTATTGTTTATTCAATATAAGAACCAAGCGTGCAACGATTTGTCTTAAATTAGTTTTTGTGTACAATTTTGATGCAATGTATGTAAAAATACTTATGTATTTAATATTATTGTTTTATAGTAAATATTACACACCAATGATTTTCAGTGATAATAAAATGTTGATGAAAAACCGTTAAAATAAATTCTCAAAACTATTTTAGAGTTAAAATACTTATAATTAAATCAATAGAGGACAATATTTTGGAATGATCCTCATTTGAGTAATTTAATTATTAAAAACACAGTTATTAAAGTCTAAAAAAAGTAACATTTAAAATTTAAAAACTATGATAATTGTTTTTTTAAATTAATAAATTAAAAAACTGAAATGAGGTTCACTCCAAAATATCCTCTATTAATGATGAATGCTAATAGGTAGGTACAACCGAGCTATTATATACCTACATATATTTTTAAACTTCGATTACCTCGTAGTGTTTTTATAACAATGGAAAACCATTTTTACTTTCGGTAATAATATTTTGAAAATGCATTACAATGTAAATATAAATAATTGTTAATATTTAAATCAATTTATATATTTTCCTATAATTTATTACAATTTTATAGGGGTGGGGGGGGGGCGATCACCCCGTCGCCCCTAGACACGAGTCGTCACTGTTATCTTCATAACGCCGTGGTGATGTAAATTTGATTATTTTCAAGTACCTATACGTATATTTTATTGCATATAATGAAAAAAAATAATATATATATATATATATAATATATATAATATCTATTTTTGATAATAATAATTATTTATAGGTACGTTTTTTTAGATTCTGAGGAAAGCGATGAGTGTATTGATTTTACGATGATGTGTGTTTTTTTTTATGTTTGTACCCGAAAATTCTATAAGAAGAAGTCCTCCGATCATTACATGTAGTACTATTTTCTGGTAGTAAATTGCATCTAATTGCGAAAACCGGTACTTTAGAAAATATCATTTTTTCGATAAACGGGTAGGTAAGAAAAAAGTATTAAAGAATTAGCATAAAAATCGGTAAACACCATTGTGGTAAAATTGTTCATAACTCCGAAAATATTGATGCTAGTGACATGAAATTTTCACTATAAACGTGTATACGTAAAATATTAATACAAAATTTTTCGAAAATTCATTTTTAGACTATTTATACCAATTTTCAATTTTGAGACATATAATTCATAATAGGTATAACTTTTCTACTTTACAGGAAAATTAGGTTTTTTGCATTTTTTTTTGATAAATATGTATTTTTGAAAAAAAAAAAAAAAAAAAAAAAAAATGGTGAAGTCAGAATTTGGCAATCGAACTTGGTTTTAAAGTTATATCAATTTGAATTTTATAAACCGATTCTAATACTAATAATAAATATTACATCTACATTAATAATGTCTATTTTAATTTTTATGAAATGCATTAGAATTATGATAGTCATTGAAATATGGAGACAAAATATAGAAGAATGCAGATTTACCAATAATTATATGGTTATGTAAGAAAAAAGTGAGTTGGTATAAAATAAATCGAAATACCTATTATAAATAATTATTGTTGTTTTATTTGTCCAAATAATATTTACTTATATTCATTTACATTTATATCAAACTGTATTTTTACAACATAATTTACACTTATAGTTCCCATTTATTTTAAATAGTTATTTTAATTTAATATTGTTGTACTGACTTAATTAATTAATTATTTTTTACTATATCTAAAAGCAATGGCGGCTCATGTGTAGGGGTGACGGGGCGATCGCTCCCTTTTAAAATTGTAGCAAATTACTTATTAACAAGTTGGGTATTGATTTAAATATTAACAATTATTTATATTTACATTGTAATGCATTTTTAAAATATTCTTCTTCTTCTTCTCCTTAGCCTTCTCTCCCAACTATTTGGGGTCGGCCACCCTGGTCCTACACTTCCACTTAACTCTATCTCCCGCTTCTTCTTCACTTACTCCCACCTTCCTCATATCACTCGCCGTCACATCCCCCCATCTCTTTTTCGGTCTTCCTAGCCCCCTCTTACCAACAACATGCATTTCCCTTACTAATCTTACTGCCTCAGTCTCTTCCCTCCTTAATACATGCCCAAGCCATCCTAATCTATTCTCTCTCATTTTGCCTACTCTCGAAGCTACCCCTATACTACCTCTGATATATTCATTCCTTATTTTATCCTCTCTAGTAACTCCACTCATCCACCTTAACATTCTCATCTCAGCTACACTCATTCTCTGTTCTATCTTTCTACCTAC
>JAIPRL010005039.1:0-16579 GCA_025469235.1 Pemphigus obesinymphae
AGATGAGCATGATAAAAGAATTACACTACCTATATCACATTGGTTTAAGGGATACAACTATTTTATTGAAAAATTTGCACATGTATCTATGGTTTAACGATTCAACAGTTCCATCTCATTGTTAATAACCATTGCGGGGGTTTCATCGAACGAGGAGACAATATCATTTTTTTTTATCCACAGGTTTTATTACATTTTCTTCCCCTTCACCTTCTCTCCCAACTATTTGGGGTCGGCCACCCTGGTCCTACACTTCCACTTAACTCTATCTTCCGCATCTTCTTCACTTACTCCCACCTTCCTCATATCACTCGCCATCACATCCCTCCATCTCTTTTTCGGTCTTCCTCTCCCCCTCTAACCAACAACATGCATTTCCCTTACTAATCTTACTGTCTCAGTCTCTTCCCTCCTTAATACATGCCCGAGCCATCTTAATCTATTCTCTCTCATTTTGTCTACTATTGAAGCTACCCCTATACTACCACTGATATACTCATTCCTTATTTTATCCTCTCTAGTAACTCCACTCATCCATTATAACATATTCATCTCAGCGACACTCATTCTCTGTTCTATCTTTCTATTTACTGCCCAACATTCTGTTCCATACATCATTGCAAGTCTCACCACTGCCTTATAAAATTTACCTTTTAACCTAATAGGGATTCTTTTATCACACAGAATACCTGACGCTTCTCTCCACTTCGTCCATCCACACTTAATCCTGTGTTTCATATCCCCTTCAAAACCCCCATCTTTCTGTACCACGGACCCTAAATACTTGAACCTCTCCACTTCTCCCACCACATCCCCACTTAACTTTATTTCTAGCCTTTCCCTATTCCCTTTGTGTTCCCTTTCATCACTTTCACCAAAATCATACTCTATATATTCTGTTTTACTCCTACTAATTCTTAGTCCTTTACTTTTCAGAGCTTCACTCTTCAAATCTACCATTCACTTCCTTAGGACTTTCTCCTATCAGTACTATATCATCTGCAAATAACATGCACCAGGGTACCTCCCCCTGTATATCCTTTGTTATCTCATCCATTACGAGGGAAAATAAGTAAGGACTCAAAGCTGAACCCTAATGTACCCCCACTCTGACTTTAAAATCCTCGGTTTCTCCACACAGACTTCTCACTCTTGTACTCGCCCCTTCATACATATCTTGAGATATTATAATAATATGAGATATTCTTCTGATACTGAATTAACGTAAGTATTTTTTTTTGGTTATTTAATATTATTAAATCTTTTTCTATATTGAAATATAATATTATGATTACATTTTAAAACGTAATTAGCAAAATTAAATTTAGGAGAAGACCTTTTTTAATTGTATTTCTGAAATATGTTCTTTGTATCGAAAACTACGTATATATAATATATTATAGAAATATTTATTTTTATTTTTTTATTCGTTTGTTCCACATACATATACAACCGTGTCTCATTATTTTATAGCCATCGAATCCTGCACAAAACTTTTTTTTCTGATATTTCCATCATCGGTGGGTCGAAGAAGAGAGATCTCGGAGAGAGCGTAATATAGACATTTGAAGCCTGATAAAATACATTTTTTTTTTTTTATTCTCCTTGTGGTTATTTCTTTTGGCTATTACTTAGTTATTTTCTGGATACTTAAAACTATGTACTATTTTTTAAACCTATACTCCCCTCCCATATAATCCGCATAATATACTATTATACTCGTTATTTGCTGCGTCTGTTGTCTCTCTCTCTCTCTCTCTCTCTCTCTCTCTCTCTCTCTCTTGTTTGACAAGCATATATATTTTGTTTTCTGTTTGGTTATTACACATTACATTTCTTCTACTATTTGAACAACTCTTTAAATCACCGTGGCTCGAGTTGAAATATTTGTAGGAAATCATAAAATAGTTCAACATGTCAAAATGTTTGAAAGTTAACGATTATGGCAATTTTATTGAATAATGTATATGCACTTACGCGGTATTTAACGAATAATCGATAACCTAATACCCAACATATTATGGTAATATCCTAGCCGTACACATGGCATGGAAACGGTATATTATATTATGTTGAAGATACATTAACAACATTAAACTATTATAAATAACCTGCGCAGTATATTATATCGGAGAGCGGCGTTAGGAAAATTAAATAATGCAACTTTGAGCGACGTTGAGTGAAGTGTAATTTTAGTTATCCAATTTATTTCCAGATTATATTATTATTGTATTATATAGATAGGTAGGTAGGTTGGTTGGTTTCGTGGGTGGGCGCATGTTCTGCTACAGTAGTAGGTGTATTACAGCTATAGTTAATTTTCCGTTCGACATTAATACGTCAATTCATTATCGATGCACAAGTGTGGTGGTTTTTTCACGGACGAAATGTGTATAATATAATACTATATATTATATAGGTTAGGTTAATAATTGTAATAAATCGACCGAAATCACGACTACCGATTGCGCGGTTAAATAAAGTGGTAATGTGTAAAGAAAAGCGGTATAACAATATTAATTTGTACCTAAGCGCCCACGACGACAAACGGTTGGGTTTTTTTTACATAGGAGCGCGCGTAACAATTGTTTCCACCGAGTAGGTATGCATTAGAATGCGCCCGAAGGGAAACAATCAAAACGTCGTAAAATCCTATTTGTTTTGTTTGTGTTTTTTTTTTTTTTTGCGACAACGATCACGTAGGTATTATATATTAGCTACTTAACCGTTTATAATTTAACGTTTTCACTCTTTTCACTTCGTTTCTCAAGCCTATGAAAAACCGGTGGCTGGAAGTTGGAACCGAATTATTTTAGGAACATCCGGTTTTTGAACCGGTTATTAGAACCAAAATGTCTGTTATTCGAAGAACCTCTAACGGAACCCGTACTCTTATGGACGCATTAACGTTATTTTATAATTTAACGCTTGGTTATTATTTTATGAGAATTTAAATCCTATATTAATTAAAATCCTCTTCCAACTAAAATCGTTATTTAATTATTTTCAAAGACCGAAACTTAAAAATATTATATTTATAGAACCAGAACCGAGAAAATATTAAGGTTCCAACCCCTGCTAACACCATTCTGGTATCTTATAATATTACTTGTATAGCATTAAATATAATATATAGCTCGAAAAACGAATACCAATTATATAGCTCTACACCATTATATTATTATATTTTAGACTATATTATAAGTAAATAATATATTATATTAAATTCCTAATACACCCTCCGATTAATGATTATTAAAACGTTAATATAACAACTCCCTCATCCAGCATAATATCCCAGAGAGTATGAAAACAATCATTTTAATAAAATAGTTCCTTAAAGTATTATAATAATGTTATTCATTATTTTCAGTCCGGAAAATTAACAGTTTAAAAATATTTTTAAAACATTTTACTTATGTTTATATGTCGTTAAAAAACACATTCATAAACCGGTAGGTATACTGCAAATGTATTATATATTTTTATTTATTACTTAATTTTCCTTTAACTTAATTTACATTCTGAAAATGGTTTTTAGAACGTTTTATTTAAAAATTTTAATATTATTATTAGATGTTTTTTATTTTTATAACAAAATATTATCATAGTTTGTTTAGGTATTTAAACTTTCAACATTATTATTATTATTATTATTATTATGCACAGTGTGTCTAATAGGCTTAAAAATATTATAGAAAAATAAATATAACAAATCGAACAAAAGGCAACCAAAATACAAACAGTATCGTATAGATATACATATTATTATTTTACAATATTTTACTAGTCATTAAACTATGTAAAATGGCATAATTTGTATTTTATAATAAACAATAGATTTAATGATGCGATATATATTTATTGTAATTTTTTCGTGTTATGTCAATCTATAGGTAGTATAGACTTATAAAATATATTGAAAGTTGTTCGCTATATTTGGCATTTCGAATAACCTATAACGGTATTTTCTAATAATTCATACAGCTGTGTATTTTTGGGGCAAGGGAGTCACTTACCTTGTTTATCACTTTACTGTATATTATTGTATTTCATAAAGTAGTAATTAGATACCTAATGAATATGACACGAGTTCTTTGCTTTTTTGCCCTCTCCCTCATTCCTCGCCGTTTTTCCTACAATGATGTCACTAAATAATTCGAGATAAATAAACTGAATGATGACATTTTTTGATAGGGATATTTTGAACCAGAACACTACATCGATAACATATTATGACTGTGGTTAATATTACAATAATACTATTATGGAACGGTTTTAAGACATTTTTAAATAAAGAGTTTATTTTTATAGGACACCTTCCAACTCTATACAGCCGCATGTATAACTCGATCAATCTTCTTCTTCTCCTTCGCCTTCTCTCCCAACTATTTGGGGTATATTCATCGAGATGTATAACTCGATCAATACTAAGCCGAAATCACAAAATGTTTTCGGATGCGATGTGATCATTATTTATATTTATAGTACGATATATACCTACTATCAACACTGTTCTATGATACTTATCACCGATAGCTCAAAATATCACGGTATAAATCTTTTATTCCGTGGTATAAACAATGATAACATTGCTTACGAAAACATGGCGACTGGTTTTGCCGCCGTCCTCGTTGTTCCATTTTTAAATTCTTGTCAGTGACGATTCTGATTCTTTTGTTCGGTGATATTGAATTTGTCTAACACTATGTCACGCAATAATATTGTGTACGACTTCTGTTTGTTTATGTAACTAACCTAAACAATACATACATTAAATACCTATATATAATATACCTATCATTGCAGGGCCCCCAGTAGAGGTCGGAGTCACCATGTATGTTCTCAGTATAAGCTCCGTGTCCGAAGTACTAATGGTACACACATGATATAATATAATATTATAATACATGAATGATAATTATTATTTTTTTTTTTAATAATATTTCGTTTTGATATATATATATATATATATATATATAATATTATTATAAATAATAATATGATAAATGTTTTGAAGAGTGCTCTACGTTTATGTGTATACTTATATGAACCTATATTATATTGATGTCTTTTCGTTTTATTTTATTTTTATTTTTAAGCTACATACATTATGATATTATTATTATATACGTTTTACCGAATTCGTCCGTTTATTGGTTACTGATGCTTTTTTGCTTCTTCGTTTGAGAATCTAAATCTGAAAACGAGACTTTTTTTTTTTTTTGATTTTCTACCAATCAAAAATATATACTTATACGTTGGTATACATTAAAAAAAAAAAAAAAAAAAAAACAATAACTATATTATATAATATACGATATACCTAACAATATAAGTGATGCATTTCGAAAAGGAACTAAATGACGTTCCCTGCATGCAAATCCGTTGCTTTGCCAACCGGTGCCACTCCCTAACATATTAACGACGTTTGCGTATATACAGTATATCCACATACGTTATACTATAATAAATAATATTATCTATTATGGCCATACACACTGAAAGGCTGAAAATCAGAGTCCGTATATAGAACAAAATCACTCCAATATATTATAGTCGTCTGTACCATATTACAATATCGTATTTGAGTAGGTAGCTATTCATTTTGCATTTACGTATTTACAGTTCACATAAATACAACGCGCTACTATTATATAAATATTACATTTTAATAATTAAAGTTAGGTGAGGTTTAGGTTATAGATCTTGCAGTATCCATTAGGTATACTATCAAATTATCTCACTATTCTGATATCGTGCCCGAACACTGACAACTATGTACGCACATGCCTATACATTAGTACACATTTTGAATGAATACCTTCGCGGTTGAAATATAAATTAAAAAAGTACTGGTTTTCAAAATCTTGGATCTGGAGCCTAACCAAACATTTCATTTTCATTTTTATTTTTTAAAACCTAAATCGTAACCGGTACTAGCGTTTGACAATATAAATCACTCTGTATTCACGATTGTATTATATATGTCACAATTGTTGGGAAAATACCTACTTTAAATGTAGTTAGGAAATTAAAATATTATTATTTCTTCCAACTTTCTATTTTATAAAATTTACATGGTAAATGATAAAATTATAATGATATCGTAGCTTTCCACACAAGTTAACATCATTTACGATATTGTATTTCCTATTAAGATATATCACAATTTTTTTACAGATAATTACAAAACCAAAATTGTTCGTGCAGAAAATAGAATAGAAAATAAAAATTTTATATAATTTTTTGACGCTCATCTCGTTTTTATACTTCAGAAATGTTTTATATACCTACCTAAAAATACCTGTATTCCCTAAAATCCATTTCGTATTAATGTATATACATATATCGCAGTCAAGAGTTAGAATAGAATTGCAAAGAATCTGCTTTAAAACAGCTGATTGCAATAAAATCTAAATGTCAGAACTAGAACCGAAACTTACAATTGTAATTATTTTAAGAATCTCTGAACTCTAAAGGAACTCCAACCCTTATTGGCCTTTTTATATTATATTTTAGTTAACATATTTTATGGAAATTTAGATATTATTTAAAAGCTTGTTCTAATCGAAACAATCGTTTAATCTTTTTTTTTTTTTTTTTTAAAAGAACCGAAACCATATTAAAATAGGTACTATTTTATCATAAAACCAGAACTAGAATCGGAACTGAATAAACTTGAAAGTTCCAACCACTAATTAGTCTTATCTGTTAACTCAATTGCGAAATAAACGATTATTTAATGGAAAAATAATATATATATATTAGGTACAGTACAGATTATTGTTTTCAGAACGTGTTTATGTTAAGGAGTCCTGGTTGGTCCAGCGTTCGTTTGCATTTTGAGTTTTGCCCCATATCGTACTCATATATAAAATATAACGCTGAGGCGTGTGACCTTGCCTTGTTCTCGCAAAATATAATATTCAAAATTCAAAGCTGTATATTTATGATAATATTAATAACAAAATATTTTATACCTTTCATTGACTGTTCGCATTTTTATTTTTATACTGACAATTGTAGATATGATTTTGAACTCGATACTATGTATAATATCGAAGTATTTATGTATAATATTTATGGTGTTGAATACCATAAACGCTCGATTACCGAACAAATATCTCAGAATACGCCTTGAATATGAACCTATCTAAAATCAGCCAAAGTACTAAACATTCAACTTTGATCTTCTTCGTATTGACAAAACAAATAAATATGCCTAATAAAATAATGTTTTACAGTACAATTTTTGTTTTATAATATGTATACCTACCTACTCGTACTGAGATGGTTTCACAACAATGCTTTTCATTTAATTTTTCTGGACACAACTTTTCGGGTGAAAAGAGTCGAGTAGTAGGAGTTTTAGAATGAAAGTATGTATTTTAGCTAATGCATTAAAGAGATACATTTTCCGATTTTCACAGTAAGTTGTTTTTAATCACAAAGAAAACTACCGAAAATCATATTCTATCCAATTACTGTAAGTACAATATTAATCTAAATAAATTATAACATGTTAATAATTAAGTATGATATTCATTATTCAGGATACGAACAGGACTATTTGTTTAGTGTTTCATTGGTTTTCATTCATTTCGTTCATTCGCCCATTGAAATAAACACGTTTTTCTACTATTTTTCATATACGCGTCGAATTTCAAATGTTCCTATCTTTACATGATACTGATACCGATAATATATTTAAATTAAACTGTACTATATTAATCTATATATAAATACACAGCTACAGCGGCGAGCCGTTTAATTAGGGAGTGAAACATGTGTGCAGTATATATATATACCTTCTATATTATACAATTATATATCTTATACATTTGTGAAGTAGTGAAATAATAATATATAATTATACTAGTATATTGTTTTTGGTGTTTCGATGTTTTTTTTGTATTTTAATTTAATTTTTACTGCAGCGCTCCTCCCCCCCCCCTTCCATTTCCCGTTCATATTGTTGTCAAACCACTCATAGCCTTATACGCATATATGTATGTTGTAAAGACGTATAGATTGTTGTACACGGACCGTGCAACTCGCACCTTGAGCGTGTCTTGGTTTCACTTATCAGACAGAAAAAAAAAAATAAAAAATAGCAGACAACATCATTGACTACGGTCACTTTTCATTTTCCCGACTATAGGTACTTATTGTTGTCAAAATCCGATGTACGCGAAAAATTGAAAAAAAAAAAAAATGAAAACCGAATAATGTAACAAATTAAATTTAAACGAAACGAAAAAAAAAAAAAAAGTCCGAACCCAAAATGTATGACTATAGGATTTCTATAATATTATAATAAAATATATACGTATACAAAATTACCTATATAAAAAAATTTTACCTTTTGTGTGGTGTGTGTGTGTGTGTGTGTGTGTGTGTGCTGTATATTCGATTAGATTCACTATGCATATAAACACGATATAAATAAATAAATAAATAAATATATATATATATATGTACAATATTAACTACAGGAGAATAACCGAATAACGAAGTCATGCGCCCACGGCGAGGGACGGAATTATATTGGCTCGGAAACGTTTTGCATGTTTTGCTCGGCTAGACGCGCAGGGGATACCGAACATTTTTTTTTCATCCCTATATCAACCCCCTCCCCCGTCCTCTATACCTATGCACTATATTATATATTTACAGTCTTGTGTTCTCCCGGGCCGCATAATTGGTATTATCTCGGAAACAGATGTACATGTTATACACCCAATAATACATATATATTATATTATACGTTATATAAATGTATTTTGTTATTTTAAATACAAAGTTTATTCCATACGCATGACCGACCATTTTATCGTAAAAGTATACGCAATGCGTTAATATACGCGCGGGAAACGGAGCAAAACATAACCTCAACCTCCGAATACGCGTCGCCGTGAAACGGCTGACGATGAATAATGGAGGAGCGGCGGGAGAAAAGAGGCAAACGTTTTGCGACTTTTTTTCGTTTTTCTTCTGATAAACCTTCCAAAAGTGTTATTTTTCGTTTTAATTTTTTTTTCTTCGGCAAAGGTCACTTGTCGAAAACGAATTTGAACTACCTACCTGTTCAATACTAGGACAGATAATATTTATATCGTGTCCAGTTATCGTCACTTCCAATAAACCGTCTATATAGGTAGTATATAATATACACATACAAAATCTGTCTGTCGCATATTGTACACTATATAGGTGCATTTACATGGGCATACATTTATGGAAACGCGCGTAAAACATTGTCACCGTAATCAATATGGGCGGACAATAATATGGTATCCGGTCAAAACAGAGTTTGCAGGAACCACGACGAATTGAGAACCGACGTGGATTTATAAACGGTTACCTAAATATACTTATTACCCTTATTACCATACCGAGTACGTACACTAAAACGATTTAAGTAGGTTTACCGGAATCGAATATATTAATTATTATATTTCTAAAAACCTCTAAAGAAACCCGAATCCTCATTAACCCTTTAATAATATAATTTAACCCTCGGTAAATATTTAGCGGACATTCACATCCTAACTTAAAAACCCAATCTAAATCTCAGGAATAGACAATATAATATGACAATAAAATTGATCGATATCTTTGTACTGAAATTTATACATTTTCTTCGTGATCCTACTCGTAAAGATACGAATTATATACAAATTATATTTTAGATACTGAATATTTATTCGTCAGATCATAATATCCCTGTAGGGTGTATTTTTTACCAGTTAAATTTTTTCCTTGGATATATCACATTATCCTCAAAAAAATATAGATAGGTGCATTCGGATAGTGTTTACTTCACTCACAAATGATAATAATATATATATATACCATCCATTTTACGTATATTACATATTATAAACATTTACATAATTCTGCCGCATTTTCTATTTATATTTCTCGCCGGTACAATAATCAATATTGTTTGTTTATAGTTTTATTATGACGTAAGCTGGAAGTAGCTCGTTATAAAAATATATTATCGCGAATAGATCAACGCTGTTATCACAATGATAGTTTCACGCCGTTGTCGTGATAATACCTATCTACCTAATTACTATTTTTTACGGATATACACACATATAATATACCTGTCTAATTCCCTATAAGTGTAGAAAAATTACGATCATTTGTGTGCGTGTTTTTTTTTTAGTTAATATTGAACGATGTTAGGTGTATACAATATTTCGTAACCCCACTTAGTGAGATCATACTTTTCATGGAAGTAAAACCATTATTTTACACGTCGTGAACCAATAGAACATTTCATTAAATGAATAATTTTTCACAAAGTGAATTTCTAAATTGGGTATAGCTGGGTAGTGTTTTTCACAATGTGGCCGTTCACTCAGTGTAACGTCATTATTATATATAGGCACAATTATGTTACTTTCAAATCAAAAGTTTTAATCAATACAACGTTAATGTTCAATTTATTATATTGTAATTTTTATTATAGCATGTAAAAAAAAAATACAACACATCTAATACAAAAATTATACCTACACAATATAGGAACGTAATAAGTTTTACATATATAATTTTATTATTTTTAAATATATTTATCAAGATTATAGGTACATACATGATGATTTTTTATAATTAATTTTTTATCAACAAATAAAAATATTATTTATTTAAATTAAAACTGAACTATAACAGCGGTTATTGCATTTACCTAATACCACTAAATATACTACCTATAATATATTATATTCTTTAAAACAAGCATTTATGTAATTAGTATTAATATACTAATATGTATATAGATTATTAATGTACTATATTTTTATTTATTTTTTTTTTTACATAAAATAATAATAATAATAATAATATATTATGTAAGTTATAACGAAATTGTACAGTAAACGTTCTATATTGATTAATTTGTATGTTAAAAGTAACGTGCATTATAAATTATAATAATATAACACCGAGTGGACTAACAGATTGTGCCAAAAATTACACGATGTCAAATTTAAGCGATCATTACGCGTAAAAGTCTCTATTGAAAATGTTTGCTAATTTCACAAATTGTAGTCAACTTTTCATGAAAAGAACGACAACGCCCAGGTACGACATTTATGGGTACATATAGGTTATTACCCGGTATATATATATATATATAGTATCTACCTGTATACCTAGGTGTGCTATAACAACCTATATTTTGTTCTTGTGCGTATAAAATATTTTATACGCCGCGCCGTTCATTATTTATAATTACTACTCCGAAGACTGGTTAAAACTTTAGACAATTATTGTTATTATTATTACTATGGCAATCAACACTGCGGAATACGTCTTGTTTTCCCTTAATTTATTGTTATTTTATTAAACGTTTTCACACCATTTAATTTCCATTACGCAATATTTATAATGATGTATGGATGTTCCGTGCTAGCCGACAAATGGTGCACGGTAAATTAAAATTGCATGTTCAACGCATGTTTAGATAGATTGCATGACACGCGATATTTGAATATCACTGTACTAAATACAAATACAAAACAATATGAAACGGGGTTTACCCCAAACGTACGTAAGCCCTTGGCGTGCGAATTTTGATTTAGGCTTGCTGCATGACCTACACATTTTCATTTATGTTATTGTATAACCTAACCTACGTAAATTATATGCGAATAATAATAATAATAATAATATGTATATATATTATATACTTAGTACACTTATAATAGTAAGTTAAATCGATATTTTCATTGAAATTTAGAGTGAAAAAAAAAAGAATTATTTAATTTTCATTTTTCATCAAAACACAGTAGCAAAATTCGTATATATTTAATTAGTACATAGGTAATATGTAGTTGAGTATTTAAAACCTCTTTGGTCGACGTCGACATTTGAACGTATGAAGTATACACCATTACCTAACCTAACCTAACCCATATTATTTTGGTTATATGTAAATTCCGCCCCGAAATTTTTTTTATTAAAAATGTTATTTAACAAGGAGTTCTTAAAGTATTCGGATTTGTGTATAGAAACATACCTGGGAAGACGGGACACTATCGTTAAGCTCTCAAATGTCACTTCGCTTCGCTTCAATTGAAAATATCCCCCGATTTTTTGCAAAACACAACGTCGAGTTATAAATAATATTAATTTTATTAATTTCCAATTTTCTAATAGTAGAAGTTTATTTCCACGTTCAGATTCGATAAACTGAGCCATTATATTATGTACGTGTGAATACAAAAACGTGCGTTTCAAACACAAGTGATTCAAACAATTTATAATTCCTATACGCTGTTAACTTATCAGATCCAAAATATTATAGTAAAAGCCGATAAGAAATGATATAATGACGATTGTCGTCTGATGATTATTCTGTGTTAGTAAATTTTGTAACTTACAAATATTATAACACGTTGTTTACAGTCATGAAATGCTTAGTTTAAAAATATTTATTTTTTCCAAGCGGAATTTACATGTTCTTTTTTTGCCCTGTAAATTTCCGGGGCGGAATTTACTATAGACTTTTTTTGCCTGGTAGTTTCGGGCGGAATTTACAATCGCCTATTATTTTAGGTTCTACTTATAAACACCTCCACGTGTTTCGTATAGTATTCCACATCTACAATAAAATGTATTTTAACGTTAAAAATAATATTGTTTAGTTTATTCACACATAAATTATTACAAAATATTTTTTTAGATTCCTTATTAAAAATACTAAACACTTTTAATTGTATTACTATATAAAATAAAATGTATATTTCAATGGAATTATGATCTAAATAATTATAAAGCCATTGCAATAATACATACAATAATTATATTGAAAGATTATAAAAAGCACATAATAATATTTTGTAGTAATTCGATATAATAAGATAATCGTAAGATACTGGAGAATATTTTATAACGTTATTTTTAATTTTATATAGTCACTCAAAGAATCCAAAAGGTTTTAAATACTCATCTGCAAATTATGTTTAATTGGAAATTCAATATACTAACTATGTGTTTTTTGCCCATAATTTATACAATATAGGACTTCACATTGGATTTCTACTTCAGACAGTTCTGGACCGATCCACGGTTGGCGTTTCAAAAACGGCCGGGAGTGGAAACGTTGTCCGTGGGATCGGAGTTCATCAAAAACATTTGGGTACCCGATACGTTCTTTGTCAACGAGAAACAGTCGTATTTCCATATAGCTACCACCAGCAACGAATTCATAAGGATACATCATTCAGGGAGCATAACGCGGAGTATTCGGTAATAGTAATAATAATATGATAATTATTAGATATTGCCCGTATTAACAATGCTTGAAATGAAAACATAATAACAAAAGAACTCAGTTGAGTAGATAAGTTTAGCGATCTGGAGCACATTTAAAAGAAAGTCCAATTGTGGCCTTTGTTAAATTTTAAAAAATTAATTCATTTCTTTTTGTGTTAAATTTCCAAAATTATAAATACCTATGTGAATAAAAATAGTCCTGACCATCTATTTATAAAAACTAGAATCTCGTCTAACCTAATACCATAAAACGCAAAAGTATTTATCAAAAAATGAAATCCACAATTTATAATTTCATTTACACCACCCTCCAATTCAAGAACTGTACATTTTGTAAATATGAGTATATGTGTGTACCGTGTGTACGTGTGCAATAATGAAAATCTAAAAAAAAACTGGAGAAGCATAAAAACTATAAAAGTGTATTTATATTATAAACAAACCACTTCAATGACAAAAATATACTTCAGTTTTACAATGTTGTGTTTAAAATATCATTATTATTTTATAATATATTAGATATCACCTAAAATAAAAATGTATAGAATTATTAAAAGAACACCTTCGGAAATGGTTTCGTATTTCATGGATTGTAAAGGCTACATAAATGTATTAAGAATAGACTGCACATAGAGAAAGAAAAAATTTATCCTGTTCATAAAAGAAGAATTCTTAGTATTTTTCAAAAAAAATAATTTTTATAATTTTATACTAAAATAGTACAAATAAATCATAATATATAATATATAAATTATCATTATTTATTTTATAGTTTATATGTTTTATAGTCTGTTTGGCTCATTTGATGTTCAATCCGATCAACCTAAATGTCAAGTTATGGGAAACTTAGACCGTATACTATTTCCTCCAAAAATTAAATTCCAATTTTCGATACTTCCAATTTCCTTCAAAAAATTTTTTAAATAATAATAATAAAATTATTAAAAATAAAATTAAAACAAATTTCACTTAATTTTTTTTTTTTGTATTGTCATTTATATATTAGGTACCTATATTTTTTTAATAATTTTAATAAATTGTATGTATATACCTAGGTACTTTAAAATTAAAAAAGCTAATTTTTTTTATAATTGTATGCCATTTTCCCAACAAATAAATACCTGTTTAAATAAAATATATTTCTCCTTCTTCTCCTTCTTATGTTTTATAATATATATATATAAGATTGAATTTCAATTGTTAAACAGTAATTTTTTTTTTTTTTGTAATTGATCAATTACCTTATCGACTTCACGAAAATATTTGAAGGAAAATGGACAGTGGAGAAAAAATTATATTTCATTTGTGGAGGAAAGGGGAATTTTATTTTATTTTGCAGGAAAATGGTTCCGTTTGAAATGCACTGTTAATTAATTATAATAGGTTAGAATATAGATATGCATCGAACAAAAAAATTTGCAAGGGTGGGATATTTAACTAGTTAATAAGTTAAAGTTTATTTAATATTAACTTTTTAACTTAATTAGTGTTAAGTTAACTTTAGTGTTCTGTGAACTTCTCAAATTATCTAGTTGAAAAATCTGTCAAAAGTTAATAACTGGTTCAATTTTGTCCGTTCAAAGTATGTAAAAAAAGATTTATGTCAGTTTTATAAGATAAAAATATACCGAAAAATGAAACATATTAGTTTACAATTATTTTAGATTCTTATCCATTTTTTCTGCAATGAACTTTTATTGCGTTATTGTAAAAAAAATAATAAATTGTGTAATGTACAAAAAAAGTACACACTATGGATAAATAATTAACTTTTTGATTATTATTACGATTAACTTATGTCAGTTGAACCTTTTGATTGTAACTAGTTAGGTCAGTAATTAATTAATATTTAGCTCTTAACTATATTAAAAAACCGTTGGAATTAACTTAATATTAGCTAGTTACCTTTTACCATCCTTGATAATTTGTATATCTTCTATATTCTTCTTGTATAATGTGATGTTATTCTATTTTATTTTGTACCAAACACCAGTGATTCACGACCACCATTCTGAGAGCCATTGAATCCATTTGAAGCAATACGAACCCATGTATGATAGGTGTATATTAGTGATTACATAATATCGCATGATATGAAATCTATGAGGTACAAAGACATGTTTTGTTTTGCAACAAATTCGGCAATATGCAACAATTAAGCAACAATATAAGCTGGATATTAGGACTATTTTTGAAAATACGTTCGAAAAGTTAGCCAATGGTTTTCCGCTTGTGGAAATTTCGATTTCATTAAAATTTTGGTGAAAATTCCTATGTATCAACCATCTTGAACCGCCGTCTTAAGGGAGTGTCCCCATGGTCCCTATTCTGTGTATGTATGTGTGTTCATATGTGTGTGTGTGTGTTATCTTGTAAAATAATAATAATTGTCCACCACCAGGGGCGCATTAAGGTTAAATGTATTGGGGGGGGGCAAATATAATTTGCCGCCCCTAAATTTACAAAACTAAAATTACTAGACTAAAATTCCTTAAATATAATTTAAAGGCACACACAGGAGAGGGAAGTTACGGGGGGTAGACCCCCTAAAAATATTTTTTATTAGTGTTTTTAGGGGGGGGTGCAACGAGATGGAGTAAACATTATAAAAAAACATTTTGACAATTTGACAAACCCTATCTAATTTATTATCAAGTTTTACACACGAGTTTATAAGACATTTATAGCTTATACTTTTACAGTTTACCTATATTATTTACAAATTTTTAATGAACTCTTCTAATTTTCTCAAAACAATTCCCATTTTTAATAGCTACAAATTAAATATCTGTTCTTACAGTATTCAAAAGTATTTTATCACACATATAATATATTAAAATACTCTTTGTATTTTAAAAGTTAGATACATATTTATACTATATTATATATATATTTTTTTTTATCAGATGTAGAAAATTAATTTTATTATTGTGTAATGAGATTTGTATATAAACACTATGTATGCCTATTGTACTTATACAGTACCAATAGATTCGTTAATATCTATTCTGTATTCAATATTCATCGAATAAAACACTATCTAAACATTTTTTTTTTTCTTAAAAAATATATTTTTACCTACTTCATTAGTATTTTAAATGTTACATATAATTGGGTATTTGAGTATTTTAAATACTTTTTATCTCAGTATTTGATTATGTAGCTATTCTAAATATAGTTAAAAAGTATATTTTACAAAACTGCACATTATACACATATTGTGTATATTTTTAATTTAATTAAAAATTATGATATGTTGTAACACATTAAAATATTAAGGTAG
>JAIPRL010005039.1:16679-34427 GCA_025469235.1 Pemphigus obesinymphae
CACAAATAAGTCCTATTTTATTATTTTAAGTCATTTATTTGTATTTCCCAATAAAAACATTCCGTTGTCGGACAACCTGCGGATTTTCGATTTTCGTATTTTTCTAAATCTTTTGTGATAATTGTGTATGGATAATATGTATCATTATTATTATTATTGTACGTAAGTAGGTACGTATGTATTATTAATACGATAATCGAAAATCCGACAGTAGGATACGTTTTTATTGGGAAATACAAGTAGAACAATAAGACATTTATAGCTTATACTTTTACAGTTTACCTATATTATTCACAAATTTTTAATGAACTTTGGTGTCACTCTTCTAATTTTCTCAAAACAATTCCCATTTTTAATAGCTACACATTAAATATCTGTTCTTACAGTATTCAAAAGTATTTTATTACACATATAATATATTAAAATACTCTTAGTATTTTAAAAGTTAGATACATATACTATATTATATATATTTTTTTTTATCAGATGTAGAAAATTAATTTTATTACTGTATAGTGAGATTTGTATATAAACACTATGTATGCCTATTGTACTTATACAGTACCAATAGATTCGTTAATATCTATTCTGTATTCAATATTCATCGAATAAAACACTATCTAAACATTTTTTTTTTTTCTTAAAAATATATTTTTACCTACTTCATTAGTATTTTAAATGTTACATATAATTGGGTATTTGAGTATTTTAAATACTTTTTATTTCAGTATTTGATTATGTAGCTATTCTAAATATAGTTAAAAAGTATATTTTACAAAACTGCACATTATACACATATTGTGTATATTTTTAATTCAATTAAAAATTATGATATGTTGTAACACATTAAAATATTAAGGTAGGTATCATAAGAGTATTAGACAGTTACTATGAGATAATAATATACTATTTTGAGTTTTTTCATTAGTATATTTATAATTAGTTATATAATTTGATCGTACGTATCTAAAAGACGGACGATTGAGTTATTATTGAATATTGATTTATACCAATTTTACTTTATATTTTCGGTAAACTAATAAACATTTATTCGGGAACACGAGAAATATAAAATACACAGGTGCAGAGCACGGCATAGTTATAAATAACTTTGTATTTTCCGTGGTAGGTACTTAGCGGCCGCAGCTACTTAATTCTCGTTGATGATTACATGAACATTGAACACCATTGTCACACCAACCACTATTATTAATATACATTTTATTTAACTACTACTTGGTATTGATTTAATGGTAGTAGGTACTCATATAAAATAAAAATTACGTACAATAACGATCAATGACAAAACAATTTTAAATATAATACCTATATTATTAAGGCGGTTGAAAGCAATGTATTATTTCATTGATTTCGACCTAAAGACTTAGATTAAGATTTTGTATGTTCTTTACCAGAGTACGTTGGGAGCCGAATTTTATATTTTGACCAAAACATTTTTAAAAAGCGTATTCAATTTTTGGAAATGTACATATTTTCAAAAACCTTTGTCATATGAGAACTAAATGTTATATACTGTATTATTATATAATACAAAATTCCAAATTTCAATGATCCTTGTGCCGCCCCCTAAAAATTGCCACCCGGGGCAAATGCACCCTTTGCCCCCCCCTTAATGCGCCCCTGTCCACACACACACACACACACACACACATATATATATAATATAAATTATATATATATTGTATTGTTCGACCCAAGAGATATTGTCGTACAACGGTCCGCCGTGTGCACTTTGGGAGGACGGTCAAATTACCTCCATAAAATACCGTGTGTAACCCGATAGTCCCCGGTGAGCCCGCTCAGTATCGATTGCTATACATTTAATATAATATAACATTGTACAATTATTATTATTATTATTATTATTATTATTATTATTATTATTATCATCATCATCATCATCATCATCGTCGTCGTCGTTTCGATATTATGTTGTAGCTTAACAATAACCGCGTCGTGCCCCATGAACCTGCAGTACTTCCCGATGGACCGCCAGCTTTGTCACATCGAAATCGAGAGCTGTAAGTTTTCCGCAATATTATATTACACAATAATATATTACAATCTATACCGGATGATTCTTTTAACACGGAACACTCATTTTGTCATTGGATTTTTGTGTTTACTCTCATGATTTGATATAATTTTCATCAGACCCCGAAAAAACCAAATAATGAACCAAGTGCAAAATACGTACAATCAAATCATATGAATTAGTTCGCTTTTCGTTTGGGTCGATTTTTTTTCGAATATGATTCATATTTTTAAGGAACTTGAACCTCATTTTCTCATTAATGCTATTTTACAAAGTTCAATAGTAATATTATTATTATTCAAGCATATTAAATAAAAACATTTCATTTTTATTCATTGTTATACTGAAAACTTGTATATAAAAAAAACGCTTTATAGACTTAAGTAAATCAATCAAATAATGATAATAATAATGATATTATTGTCAACTTTGATATGTTGAATGTTTGAAAAATTAACGACATAATAAACTCATATTTATTTACTACCTAATTAACTTGAACAAAACAAGTTTATATACAGAAAAAATTTACTTACTTCAATTAAATTCTTAAAAGTTTGTTGATGGACTAATTTGTATTTTAAATTAACTTTCCAAGGCTTAATTTTTTAATATTCCATACTGTATATTAAAAAATATTAAAATATTTTTATAAAAATTTACAAATCTCAAAAATCGAACCAATAGTTTATTATGTGTTAATAAGTGTTTTTCACGGGATTTTTCGAAGAGACAAAGAATAGTTCAAAGAACTATAATGAAAACCTGATCACTCCGTATTTTTTGTTATAATTTAAAAGTAAATGTAAATGTAAAATTTCAAGGAATTTTAGACTATAATTTATATTCGTAATCGATAGATACAAAACAACGTAATTTAAATTTTATATTTTTAACATCATAGCTCACGAATTATATATATAGACTATAGATCTATAATAGAATATAGTATAGTATAGTATAATACATAATAATAACATAATATAGAAATAAATATGTTTTAATATTCCCCAAGAAAGTGTATTTACCTATAATCGAAGACCTATCAACTAATACGATTTGTCTAAAAATAAATTGATTTTAAAATGCTTTAAAATATAAGATTTTTATATATTAACAAAATAAAATATGAGACAATATTAGACAAATACTTACAAATAATAATTTTGTCGATTATTTTTATTTTTTCATGCATCTAATTTTTACCAGACTATGCCTAATTTTACAAAAAATGTTCTATTATAATACGCTATAACATGAAAAAATGAGATATTCCAGGTGTTCAAATTATGAAACCAAATTGCATATACCTAAGACAAAATTGATCACTTATCAACATTCTATCTCAATTTATAAATAAATAAACTGTTGATATTCGGTATAAATTAAAATTGTTAGAAAATTATTCTGCATAATAATAAAGTTAAAAATATTTTGATTTGAATTTTTTTTTTAATTATTTAGTATAATGTTAATATGCAGCTGTAGAAATACAATCAATACTCATAATAGTTACTTGGAATACATTTTTTTTTTTATATTCCTAAACACAAAAATCGACTGAAAAAATATGTATTTTATATGCTTAAAACAGTGGCGTCATTTGGGGGGGCAGGATGGGGCATTTGTCCCACCCTAAGATTTATGTGGGGCCGACTAATTTTTGCGGGCCCGATTGATTTTTAAAGCCTATCGGAAATTTTAAGGGGGACCGGCAAGGGTATACGCGTAGAATGCGAAGACCTTTTTTTTTTTTTTTGCTTATTTACGATTTTAAATATTTATTATTTGTAAAGGGGCCGGTCAAAATTTTGCCCCCGCCTAGTAAAACCTGAAATGACGCCACTGGCTTAAAAATAATCATCCGATATAAAATGTCGTGATAGCGATCTATATCGATCATTAAAACGATAAATATAAATTAATTTTTATTTACTAATTTTATTTTATTTTTTTTTCGAAAATCTATCTGTAAATGATATTTTTGTTCTCGTTAATTTCGGTGTCCTTCTACCCCCGAAAACGGCACTGAGCCACGTGCCCGCGAGGAGAAGGACTTGCTGGCACACACCGCTGCACGAATACTGCTTTTTACCGTGCGGTATAATAATACGGCCCTACAATGGCGAACGAACAAAATACCGTCGACGATATTATAATATAATGTCGTTTTCTTAAACGATAATAATAATATTGTTATTATTATCTAAACACGCACCACGTGAACAATAATAATTATTTATACAATAATAATATACCTATATTATATTATTTTATAAGAAAACTTTTATTCAAAGCTGCACCTATATTATAACCTATATAAGAACACACAGGTACGCTTATATATGTATATATATTATATACTAACACAAAATAATAATTAGGGCTCGGATTTTTATCAAAAACATCAAGGACTTCAATCATAAACAAAATTATAATTACGGTATAAATACTTCGAAAAATGCATTATGAAACGTAATTTTTAACACACTAATTTAGTTATATTATTATATAATGTAATATTTGTGACGTTGATGAATATTATAGTATAATGTAAATGACCGATTTAATAGTCGAGTAAAAGAATAATGTTTTAATACATAATACATTAATCTCGTGTTAATTATGAAAATATTCATTTTAATATTAATATAAATTGCATCTTGATCAAGGTGTCTTTTTTTAACCAAAATTTCTCAGAAAATGTAAAAAAAAATTTACCTCAAAAATTAAAATAACATCAACAACGTAAAACATCAATGTTTTTGCGTGCACTTAAAATACATGTTTTATGTAGCATGGAAAGTATATTATGACATGCGTTCCAGGTAAAAGACCACGCAAATACCACGAAATCCGAGCCCTGATAATAATAAGGCACACTCAAGGTCGTAACTGAAACAAAATATTTCGGTATATGAGGTCGAAAATTATTTTGGCTAACTGCCTACGCAAAAATTACTTTTGATATTCAATTTAACCTCGTTAATTTTGAGGAAATTTCATAAAGGATAAGCTCCGAACTCCTGGACCTCCCTCTACTACAGTTATGGCCTTACATAGTACAGGCTTATCGTGAAATTTCATGTGCGTCAAAATTTTTCCTTGTGACGATTTCGAGTGACGCGTATTATCTCTCCTCCATGCGTTTGACCGAACTGATGATTTTATTGTCCCATTTTCACAGTCGGTTACACGATGCGCGATATCCGGTACAAGTGGAAAAGTGGTTTTAAATCGGTCGGGATTAGCAACGAAGTGCAATTGCCGCAGTTCCGAGTCCTCGGACACAGGCAGAGGGCCACCGAAATTAACCTATCTACAGGTAGATTGACATGCGACCTAACCATCACAATCGCGAGTTGTTACAATGATATTATAATATTATAGGGTCAGTCAAAAAGTAAGTCATGTTTTTTTCTCTTATGATAAGATTTTTGATGGGATTTTGAGACAACATGGAGTTTGATAGTTAATTTCTAATGAGTTAACATCCATAGTCACACTGATACTATACTGTCATCCGAAATTGACATTGGTGATATTTCATGACGACATGATCAATAATACTAGTTAACAATGTTCAATTCATCGATAAAATCGAAAATATTGAATTGAGTTCTATCTTGACAATTCAAAAACTTTAAACATAATCATGAGTCTGGGAATTAAATTCAATGTTGTTCTATACATTATTCAATAAACCCAATATTAAAAAAGTGGATTGAATCGCTGAGATACTGAATATTTTTCATACCGAATTTTCCGTAAATTTTGAATTTCAGTGAGATCACACTTTATAACCATAAAAGTTGGACGACTTTACGGATCACACTTATTATTTCAACGGAATAATAAATTTAATTGCCATAGCCGTTAAGGTGAGATGAACTATCAATTTTATAATTGGTTTTAATGATATAACAGTATAAGATCAAACTGCAGCTTTGCTTCATAAAATTTATTAAAAATTCTCGAATTGAACTTGCTTTTTGAATGTTCCTCGGTATAATATATCGTAATAAATATATATAATCTTCTAATTATAGACATACGAGCGTATAATTAATAATATTATCGCGTGTAAAGTGAACAGAGCGTATGCATACTATGTAATATGGTAAATGGTAATAATGTAAGATATAATAATTAGATACGCAAAACGTGCGTGTCTATATAGTGAAATATTGTTTGGCGTGTGCCCGTGACGTGATGGGTGGGTCTTGGTAGGCTCTGAAGACAGGTCTTAACCTCGGAGTTGTGTTGTTTGTGATTCCCTAGTTGGTTACACGATGAGAGACATCCGTTATAAATGGAATGAGGGACCGAACTCGGTGGGCGTCTCCAACGAAGTGTCTCTGCCTCAGTTTAAAGTGCTGGGACACCGACAAAGAGCTATGGAAATTAGCCTCACAACAGGTAACGTTTTGGGTGAAAGATATATACTACCAACGCAAGTATAAAAAAAACTGGATTTTTACTTAAGAAAATATGTACACTTATCCTTTAATAGTAAACTATAATATTGAGCTCGTTTTTTTTTCGTATTCATTCATCAACGTCGATCTACGTGGATATTTATAGATAATAAAGGCATGGTTGGGCGACTGTATGGTTTTAAATTGTGACTGAAGACTAACCCTAACCACATTGGTTATATTTAATTAAATACACAGTAACATAAATATACTATTAATAAATAATAGTACACCACGAACTAAAATATACAGGACTGGAAACCACTTTATGGGAGGGATGGTGGGAAGATAGATCGTAAAAGTTTCACTTGTATACCACTAGAGTACTCGACTAGTGTTCATGGTTTCGTTAATTGTACAAGTGCGTATTCATCATTCTTGTTTAATATATTGACCAATAGAGTGTGCAAGAATGTACTCTGCTAAAATTTTTCGGTTTTGCTGACAGTCCTGTATTTTTAATTTTTTGTGATTCAGATCTTTGAGTGATAAACGTGAAAAAATACATTTTTTTTATCATCAAGTACCACAACAATTAAATCACAAATGACCATTGTTGTCACGTATGTATATGCACTTCGTACACATATCGGTCCGTAATTATGTATATAAGGATATCCCATCCATTCCTTTATTATCTATGTAGATATTAAATGTATACTAATTTTAGCAAACGATGTAATTTTTAGAATGAGTTTAGGAGAGGGTGACCATACATCCATATTTTTAAAGGGATTGTATTTCATGCCATATTTGTATCCTGTTAGCCCGACAAAAATCAAATAAGATACTTTTTGTCCCATTTTTATCTCAATTCATCTAATATTACAAGAATAAATTCCAGCACTAATGTTGGAACGAGTAGTACTGGAATTTCAAAATTAACGAATACAATAATTCGGATGCATTGGTACTACAATTAAATTTATAGGCTACACAGACTAAGAGGAAAATTTGGATTTGAAAAAAATAAATATGTGCGTCGATCACATACGCAGAAAAATTAACTACATTTTCACAAAGAATAAATAATCATGATAGGTTAAAAACTAAATAAAACTCATTTCCAATATTTTATTTAAGATCTATGGAATTACCTATATATCAGACCTACATTTAATATGCATATCCTCTATACCTAATTGAGATAAAATATGCAACAACTATGAGAAACTTAGATAATTCAATTAACTGGTATATTTTTTATCTACTCAAGTAAACTATGATCGTCAATATTAACGTACAACTGTAGTGGACAAATATAGCGAGCGATATGATTTATATCATAAAAACTGAGAAAATCAGCACAAAAAAATCATTAAAATTAACGAAAAATTCTGTTTTTCAAATTTTTTAGTTTAAACTTTCAATTCATATAATATATACTAATAATATTATATATTATATTCATTTTTGTACATTAATTTAAAATTCATTGTTCCTCTTACCTGCCAAAAATAGTCTTATATATGGTCACCCCGTTTTAGAGGGCCTTCACTATTACATACTTTATAGGAGAAATTTATTCTAGTGCTCTAATTCGCAGATCGATATTTATTTATAATGTGTTTAACTGTCCAGGTAACTATTCGAGGCTGGCGTGCGAAATTCAATTCGTAAGGTCGATGGGTTACTATCTTATCCAAATATATATACCCAGTGGACTGATCGTCATCATATCTTGGGTTAGCTTTTGGTTGAATAGAAACGCCACTCCTGCGAGAGTCGCCCTTGGAGTGACTACCGTATTGACCATGACCACGCTCATGTCGTCCACCAACGCCGCATTACCCAAGATATCATACGTGAAATCCATCGACGTGTATTTGGGGACGTGTTTCGTCATGGTGTTCGCATCGTTGTTAGGTTAGTATATACACTATATGAAGGTATTTGTCTACTAAAAACAGACTAATTTTAAAAACGGTCTACTTTTATGCCCACTCATAAAATGGTCTAAATTACAAAAAAATCTTCCAAAAATATAGTTCACAAAATAGTCCAACAAAATAAATGTTTACCACAATAATATATACTTGTAAATAAATATTATTAACCCATTTAAGTATGTTTCATCATGTTAAATATCTGGTTATTATTGTAGTTTTGTTTACATTTTTTAAAAAATATAAAATATGTATTTTAAAATATTTATAAATATATATATAGTATTTTTTTTTGAAATAAGCTTTTACAATAACTCAATCACAATGGTGATTGAATGTGTATTAGCTTTGTCCCATGAGAAATGTAAGTAATTCAACATGTGGTAAAAATTCAAATACTCTGAGTGACAAAAATATTATTTACAAGGAATATTTACGCCATATTTTTACCAAAGCGTACCTGATGAATTAGACAGAACAACAAACAAATTGAGGGATTGTACTCTACATTTCAATATATTGTGTTATCTCATAATGCTAACATTTAGCGGTTTCTTCAAAACTTACATGAAAGGGAAACAGCAACCAAATAACGCTAACCATAACAGAATTCGACATTTCATATAAAGAAAACAAATAATATCTATCACTTATCATACGTCGCATAAACATTTTAATCATACTTTTTAGCGTAATAGGTCTATACACCAATATCCTTCAATTACATATTACCTATACATCAATTTGACGGTAGACATTTTTGAACTTTAGGCATTTTTTTACATTTTAGACCTTTAACATGTAGACATATTTTAGACTGTGTAACATTAAATTGGTCAAGTAATGTTTTGCAGCAGTATAAGCGGAGAGCAAACAATTTTCTTCTTATATAGATTATAGGTAAAGAATATCATTGGAAAAACTTTTTAATACAACATTACCGCATGCTGTAGTCTCTGGTTTGATAATTATTAATATAATCTGAATATTAACGCCATAAAATATGATAATATTAACTAGCAATTCTAACTCAATTCTGTGTTAACACTGGGAACATATATTATATGTCATGTAGAATATGCCACAGTGGGGTACATGGCGAAAAGGATACAGATGAGGAAAAACCGTTTCCTAGCCATCCAGAAGATCGCCGAACAGAAGAAAGGTGGTCACGATGCACACGGCCACGGCCATTCACATCATTCCCATCACCATGGTCACGGGTCCATTCCTGGCCATGGGACGCTATCGGGCCACGGAACGCTATCGGGCCACGGCACCCTGTCGCACAACTTGTCGGGACATGGATTACCTCCACACGGAACGATGTCCGGCCACGGCTACGAAGGTCATCGACACAGCCATGGAGGCGGCCACGGTGGCACGTTGCCGGGTCCTATCCTGTCCGGAGATATGGATCACGCACCTAGACAAACTGTAAGCGTCGTTATAAAAATAAAACTATTTTATAAATGTAGCCCGTAGGATATTAAAATTTTAACCGACGAAAGCGAATAATCAGAGCCAAATTTATAGCTTGAGAGCCATTGGGCCAGAGTTTAGTGGGGGCCCATAAAAACAAAAATCGTTTCAAAAATAAGATAAAGAAGAAGTGTTTTGAAAAAATTTCTCGAATTTTCTCAAATAATCGTCTATATTCTAAAATGATGGAGGCCCTGGGGCCCAGTGAACAATAATTATTTAACTATGCAAAAATACAATAAAATAAACTTATGCTGTATTAAATCGTGTTATTATAATAACGACGACAATCAGTTGTTACTTTCTCCTGACTCAGATTTGATCACGACCACCTTTTCCTCGTACCTTTTATCGAAAATTTAACTATTCTCCGTAATAACTATCCGTCATGGTTGAATACAAGGCTTATGATTACGATGTTATCATCTCCAGTACACAATAACGACTGAAATTATGACAATAAGTTGTTTTCATAAACTGATGATGATAACATTATTATCGTAGTATAAAACTCTTACCATACCAGACTTTGGTCAATATGCCCATAACACAGATTTAGCCACTATGTTCCCGGAGAACAGTGTCATCGTTTTAACACTGTAATAATGGCATAGAAGAAAATAATCAGAATGGACATTGCGAAAACAAATTACACAGACAACATACTGATTTATCTTCTGAAAATGGCATCGCTGATTTCGCAAATATTATTTCTTATCAGTGTCCATTCTGATTATTGTATTCTATGATAACCCCTGTAATCCCAGTCCTCGCAGTGCCCCTTGTAAGTGATTCCCGTTTGTTCCAGGAGGTACGGTTCAAGGCTCACGATCCCAAGAACTATCTGAAGGGTGGTTCGCTGGAGAACACGATCAACGGGCGGGGAGATGACGACAACATCACGCCGCTACCGCCACAGCACGTCATGCACCCCAGTAAAGACATCAACAAACTGTACGGGATCACGCCCAGTGACATCGACAAGTACTCCCGGATCGTGTTCCCGGTGTGCTTCGTTTGCTTCAACCTCATGTACTGGATCATATACTTGCACATCAGCGACGTGGTCGCCGATGACCTGGTGCTGCTCCAGGCGGACAAGTAGAGGAACGCGGCAGGGCACGTTAACGTAGCTCAGCAGGGGGATTTTCTCCAGGCTTCAACAACACGTAGATGCACACTGGCGTGTACGCGTTGTCAAAAACGACTAATAAATTAAATTTTTATCTAGGTTTAGTATATATAAGAGCTCAATAAAGATTATAATAATATTATATATATATATATACACTATACATCCCAAGTATTTGTAGTAGTTTATCGTACGTATGATAATAATAATGATAATATTATTATGTCTAATATTATATTATGTGTAGGTCTAGACAGAATTTTTATATCTGCAGGGTCTTTCGTGTAGGTATCTATAAAAATATACTATATAATTTAATCTCATTTTGGCGACTGACTATTACGAAGACGACACATTAAAATCGATCATTTCGACGACAAAAACGAAATAAAAAAATCCCCCCCCCCCCAAAAAAATAAAGGATTTTCGAAATTTCAATACATTATTTTTTCCTCTACTCCGAGATTTTATCTTAACGCACTAACCATAAAACATTTCTTATGCCGTGCGGACTTCGTCCATTTTATTATACGTATATTATACTGAACTATAGGGATATAATATATTGTGCTGGTTCGAGTAAAATATAGTATGTAGTCGAAAATTCAACTTTTTCATGACTAAGATATGCAGGTTTTTCTTCCATGAAACGCTTTAATTTTTATACTAAATTAATTTGCTACTTTTGACGGCAGATTTACAAAGAAGTCTCGATCGAATTTATACTGGTTCTAAACTAAATTTAGATTGTCAGGAAATCCGCTAAAAACTCTTAAATCCAAAGACGATTGCTGCAATCATTATTCCCAAAAGAATTCTGGAAAATGAGAAAAAAAATTAACATGTATTATTATCGTGCCGGAGCATAAAAACCAACGAAGAAGACTTTGGTTTTTTTTTCAAGCGAGTCTTATTATATAGTTCCTTAATTCGACCGATATTATTAGGGCAATAAGAAAGTATAATACTTCTGAAAATCATCCCCCTCCCAAAAAAAAAAAAAATCCGTCTGCCCCAAAACGGTTTCCGATCATTTCTGGAAATAAACATAACGATAACATTAATTACAATAGGTACACTCGAAATTGTATACCTATTGCTAAAATATATATCATAATAGTAGTATAAGTCGTACGGTATATACAGTATAAGTTATATTGGCGCAGTTGAGCGCGTATATAATAACATATAAAATTTTCAACCGCGTTTTCTTTTAAGTAGGTATTGACTTGGGGCCGCGGTCTGTGTGAGCCGAGGAAAACGGATACAAGACGGTAGTACACATTTTATTTAACTTTATATTATCCCGTTGAAATATTCAATTGATCTTTCTCAACAATAATAATAATATTACAGTTTTTGTCGATATTATTACGACCGTTTTTATGCGATTTTTTCGAATACGAATATACGCGCCATACGATTTTTACCGAATAAACTAATAATAATATTGAACTATTGAAGTAATGTCGTATTATGATGATACCAGGGTGTTGGAAACGAAAAAAGAAGAACCGGTTACTACGCTAAATTTGACCCTTTGATATTTGTAATCTAAGACTTATTTAATATATATTTTAATGAATGTTCAAATTCAATTTAAAATTTCTAATCTTCTAACCGTAACCCGAAACCAAACACTTATTTGATTTTTTTTCTTTAGAACCGTCACCGGTACCTTAAAATATTTTTTCTTATAGAACCAAAAATAAACTATTAAGAATCCAATGCCTGCATGGTATTCTATTGTAATTTATTTTTTCGTCCGATTTTCTTTATAATTTATAGGTATTGTATATTTTTCATCGCAATATTGTGAAATATTTCGGTACACTTAATTTACTTAATTTCTATATACATTTTACATATAATAACATTATATAATATATACTCAATATTCGATTTATCGAAAATGGTTGTGAAAATTACAAAATTTTAGGTTATATTCTATATAAATCGATCAACAAATCACACTCACACACGACGTTTCATAATTCTTCCTTTTGCACAAAAACGAAACCAAAATCTCAAATTTCTGACGATATCCTCTGTAATTAATTATTGTTTGATATACCTTGGAATACATAGGTTTAAGATTTCGGTCATTTCGTTTACACACAAGGACAACAACGGTTTATTTATAATTGAATATTATTGATAAAATATAAATTTTTAAAAAAAAATTTTAAAGTTAACTAAATTTGTAGCATTTTATACTGAAAAAAAAATGGAAAAATAAACTTGTAATATAAATATATATTATAATATATATATATAAATAAATGCCACGTGTACATACAGGTATACGCATGAAATTACAATATATTCAAAATTATTAATATAGTCTACATAATATGCATAATATTATATATACGTTTCAGAATTAATTCTATTGCCAATATAATAATAATTATTATGAATAGCTCATTCGATATTCGGCGTGTTGTATAATATACAACGTGATAATATATGTTTTATTATATCGGAAAAGGAAACAATATTTAATACAGTACTTATAAACAGTATAAAAAATATTATATGCAATTATAAGATATGATTATTATTATTATTATTATTATTATTATTATTTTTTTTTTTTTGATGATTTGTTTCGCCTGATGCGTGAGGGAGGACACGGTTTTAATTTCTTGAAATTATTTTTATAAACGACAAAACTATGGATACAATACGCGTGTACAAAAAAAAAAAAAAAATATAAATATATATATATATATATATATATAATAAATTAAAATACTATAATATAATATTATAATTAAATGTATAAATTGACATATTTTATTAGGACAAAATATGAATACTTTTTTACAATAATATAATAATAATGAGATTTGTATTACGAGTATTATCATCGTTTGGTGTGGCGGTCCATCGGTGATGGTGACGAATATCCCTGACAGACCCTTTTAAATTTAGTATTACGAGTATTTTAATCTAATAAATTATTACGTTATTCCAATATGTATAATTTTATACGTATTTAATCCATATTTTGTTGTTTTTCTAATGTCCACAATATTATTGTTATGATGTAATATTATACTCCTCGTTCGGGATCGTGCTCCGTGAAACCGGTTGATCATCATCATGTATGATAATATATCTACTAAAAAGTAGAAAAAACATCACTCTCCCACCCCACAACACGATAAAAACTAAATTTCAAAAAGAAATATAATATTTTATCTCGTAAGGGTGTAAATTACATAACATTGCAGGCGAGTCTTCGGCTAACATTGTTATATGCTAACTCCTAATATACCTAATATAGACAAAAAAAATAAAAAAAAAAAAAAAAAAAAACACTAACCGATAGGCCTATATACGATATTTTGATTTATTTTAACATACACTTTTTAAAAGCACTTTCAAATTGTGATTCGCACATTTTAACAACAATAATATTTAAAAAAAATTAATTATAATAAATAATATCAATGCCGTATTTAGATAACGTAATATGCGTAATAATAATAATATACTATAAATATTATTATATTATAATATAGTTTAAGGAGCGTTTGTACGTAAATTTTAACGTAAACAAAAATTTGACTTCCTTAGAATTAACGAAAAAATAAAATGGTAGTTGTTTTGAAAATGTACAAAAAAAAAAAAAAAAACTCTACCATCGGATATTCTAAATCTTGTTAGGTTAAAAAGTATCTATGAAAATAATAAAATAAAAATTATTGTTATTATTTTAAGTTTTTGTAGTTTATTATAAGTTATATTCGTTTTGTTTTTATTTATTATTATTATTATTATTATTATTATTATTATAATTACCTTGTTCACTTGTTTACCACCTGTTTGTATTCGCTGTTAGTTATAAAAAAAAAAACCCAAATATATTATATGTTTACTCTTGTTTTCGTAAAAAGAAAAAAGTGCTAAAAAAAACAACACTTGATTTTTTAATATGTTTAATTAATTATTATATTATATTATTATTATTATTATTATTATTATTATTAATTATCTTTGGGTGCTTCCGTTTCTTTACGTTAGCATAAATATTATACATATATTATATTATTATTAAAAAAAAAAAACAACAATATAAAAATGTATATATACGCGTTACACGCATTTATTATACTTATCACATGATAACATTATGCATTATATATATATATATATATTATATATTTATATGTTATGTATATTATAAATAATGTAATCGGTGTGCGTATACGCGTATATCATATTATTATTATATGTATATTATTGTTTATTATTTTACGTCGTCGATAATATATTTTAAGTTATATAAACATACGTTTAAGTACTATATACAATATTTATTATATAATGTATATCTGCAGTGTATGATAAAAATATTATAGTCTACCAAATCTCACTAAGCTCAATAAATAAGGTGAAGCGAACCAAACGCCTACTCCGTGTGTCTGTGTACCTATATAATATTGTTATACAATGTAGTATACCTAAAACGTGTTGTTTAGAGATTGTCAGCGCAAACAATTTTCAAAGAAAAACTCATGTTAGCATTTATCATTTTTAACCACATACAACATCTTTGAAATATGAAACGAAAAATAAACTATAGACTAAAACATTATCCAGTTCCCCGCGTAGCGTTTTTTCTGTATTTAAATTTTTTTCAGAGTTAGGTATACCTAATTATTTTAGAACAATCAAAAAATTTAGTTTTTCAAAAACACGTAAAATGTGTTTAAATGCCCATAATATCACAAAACGGTAGGTTTATAAATGTGTTTGATTAGTAAGTAGGTACCTAATATATTCTTCAAAATTTTAACATATGGGAATACGCAAATTAGTACCTACCTACCCTAAATATTGTTTATTGGTGGGAAACCTAATATAATACTCAATTTACATTTTTAGGAAATAAATAATTCTTATAATATAATAATACTTTAGGAACGACAAAAACAACTTTATTTTTATTCAACCATTTTTACGATAGACATAATATAAAATTAAAATGTATCAATATTATTTCAAAATATATTGTAGTTAATAAATTATGTTAACAAAAATCAAGTATACAAATTTTTAAATTTTCAAATTAACGTGTTAAGTAAAAAGTTAAAATTAACTTCACTTTAATCTGAACTGCTAATCTATTATTTGTTATTGCCCAGCATTGCTTTTCACATCATTGCGGTAAAATAATTTTACAGAGTGAATCCTATACAAAGGTATTAAATCGATATAGGTAAATCAATATTGATATAATATTTATAAAACTTAAAAATATTACTTCTTTGCTAAAAAAATTTAAAACGCCAAGTGTGAAAAATTTGGATTCTGTGCCCACGGTACATATACCTACTAGTGATGTGCATTTTCGATTATCCAAATTGATTTTTTACACGAAAAAAAAATTCAGCAAAAACACGAAATTCAAATAATTTATATATTAACCATCCAACTCCTTCAAGTTTTATACATCTAAAATAATTTTCAATATTTATTTACTATATTTCATAATTTTTATGTTTTCCCAATGTTTCACGTAAGATAAATTACGTAAAAAAGTAAAAACAGGATTTTGTTAAAATCAAATATTATGGTAATTTTTTCGTAATTTCAAAAATAATAATTGATTTTGCACCAAATATATAATTTTGTACTTCATAATTTGTAATTACATTTTTTAAATATAATTTTCCAATTTCATGGATTATTTAAAGCAATTAATGTACATTATTCGCAAAATCTCATCTAATTAATAATGATAATGAATATAAAATATAATTTAAATGTCCCAAGTTCAAAATATTCCATAGTGTCTTATGGGATAATTCGGATTTCTAATAAATGGATACGTATATCCGGTTTATATGTATATCTGTAAATCCAGATAATTTACATCACTACTATAACCCGTCCAGTACATTTGCGCCCTTGGTGACCGTTACATTTTTAAATTTGTAGTGGTTATTAAAATTGCGGAAGCACAGATGTGTTGCTTACATACTTTTTTTTGAGGTTATCTCAAAGGAATACTCCCGGTAAAATACTGATTACCTAATAATATCCATAATAATATAATAGTCGCACGTTGTAGGTATCACACATTATTCAATTAATATTTTTGAACCCCTAGGATCTGGTCAAACGTGGGATGTCACCGAGGGCGTAGATGAACTGGACGGTTTATACCATTGATTATAAATAATAACTATAATCGGGTGAATGAAAAGTGACCGCTGACCTTTACGCTCCCGGTGGCGAAAAAACGTCAGGTTGGGGTAAAATAGTTCAGTGGCCAAAATCATGATAACAAATAATTGTTATCAATTATTGATATTACAATCACAACATATTATGTGGTATTATTCTTACCAATTTATCGTTTTCTTTTAAGTTTTTTTACTTGGATAAATAATTGAAATGTGCCATTGCAATAATAATTACAGTAATGTATACTAACTATGTGTATTGGAGGAAGTTTTTAATATTTGAGATGTACCAGCAAAGTACGATTACTGCCTGCTTCCGGTGAGTACCTACCTTTATAAAATCAAAACATTGATTTTAAACAAAAATTCATATACAATACACATTTTGCAAAATGTTTAACCTTTTTTTCTATAATACAATTATAAAACTGTTATTATACATGTTTGTAGTTAAAAGTGTGTAAAAGTCTTACCTCCAGTATCCATACCAAGATGAAATCATCTACTTCTATTG
>JAIPRL010005040.1:0-34421 GCA_025469235.1 Pemphigus obesinymphae
AAAATTCAGTTACGCATTTAAAAACGTTTCCCGTTTTTGCCGGGTTTCGGGTTTAACACAGTTTTCATTTTGCCGGGTTAGGAATACGTGGTCAAAAAACGGTTTAAATTTTTTCCGGGTTCCGGGTTCGGGTTTAAAAAACGTGTATCACTTTTTCCGGGTTACGGGTTTCGGCTTTAACACGGTTTTAATATTTTCCGGGTTACACGGGTTTTTACCCCGGGTTCAAACCCGTTTTGACTCCCTGATGAAAACTATAATATTAAAACACCAGTAGTAGTAAGGAAGTAGTTTCGGCGACAAAGAGGAGTCGAAATGGCTCGTAAAAGCCTAAAAAAAAAAACACCAGTAGTATAAGAATACCATCTAGTACCTATACAAACTTAATACTACAATACAATATAAAACATCTCATTATTGATATTGGAAAATTATCGAAACCTAAGGTAAACCTAATATATATAGTATATACATTGTTCAATGTTTTAAAATATCGTAATATACATTATACATATTATTATACATGTATTATGTAACTGTGAAATATTACAAAACCTCTTAATAGAATATTACTTTACTGTTATCGATACAAAATATGCCATAAAATACAAATAAATATTTTTATCATGAATTACTCTGTATGTGTATAAAATTTTATTTATAATTTACAATTTATTGTATAATAAATTATTTTAGGAAATCAAAATAAATTATATAGATTTTAAGATAAGTTATGTTTATTTCGTGAGATATTTGTAGGTAACAAACCTAAATATCTGCTCCCCCTTCCAGCAAGGTTTGCGCCCGCCCATATTAATACCTATGTATAATTAGTTATTGCTATTTTTTAATAACCAACAAATTATAATTATCTATACGTGTCTGTCGGTTAACATATCTTGATATTGATCTTTTAAATTAAGGTTCTACGACAATAGATTTTTAAAGCGCTAAAATAATTTCGCCATTTTTATAAATGTACGGTGTTCAACTTAATTAATTTAAATTTCGAAAATAGTTCTGAATTTTTATTTATATTTTCTATGTGTTATGCCTTTTTATAGTTTTAAAAAATACTTTTTTTTCTAAATATAAGACAACCAATTAAAATTTTTATTTTTTATGATTTTAAAATAACAATAAATGCTGTACATTAATTTTATATTCAGTTTTTTAGATTTATTTTTATCTAAACTTATACGAAAAACTATAATTATGGAAATTCAATAGTATTTCTATTATAAATATAATAACTAATTGACAGACATGTGTTTTGGATGACTTCCGAGATAGATATGGGAGTATATAAATAAAGTAAAAATATGTTTTTAACTTGTTTAAAACTATATTTCCAAAAAACATGTGGTATTTTATTAAAAATTAAATAAAAATATTTAAGTATAAAATACTTAAAATACTTAAAAAAAAGTATTTTAAAATTAATATTTCAGACATATGTTAAAAATATGTTCAACACAATATTTAAAATATCATGAATTATATATATATTAATAATAATAAAAATATATTATTATTATAATAATATAAATATTATATAACTTTATATATTATGACATTTTTTGAACAACATCAGAAAAACATGGATATATAAATATTTCAGCTTTTTATTTTATTTATGTTCAAAACAATATTTAAAAATTATATTTCAGATATATTGAAAAATTATTTTTGAAGAATATTGTAAAAGCATGTGTTATATTTATATTTAAGGCAATATTTAATATTTCACAATTTGAAAATACTGTGAACTTCTTTTTTGAACAACATTGTGAAAATAAATGTATTTAAATATTTAAAATTGGATATTTTAATTCGAGAAAGCAGAAGTAATTATAAATTGGTCATTACTAAAGATAAAAAAAGATAATTATCATTTGCGGAAATAAATATAAATATAATATTATTCACGTTATACGGCTTTGACCATTTACATTTTCAAAAATCTTTTCAAAACAGGAGTCTATGTTATTGAAGGAAAATTCTTTAATAATATCAGATTTATACGACTCGTATTATGTACTAGGCTTTGAATACAAATTAAAATCCACATCCCCTTTTTTTCCTTTAAAGATCTAATTTCAAATACGTACTTTTTAGATGGTCTCTATATATCATTAAAAAAATATTCTCTAATAATGTTATCTTTAAACTTAATCAAGTTGTAGCTACAAATTACACCATATTCAATAATACAAATATAAGAATTTATTTGTTATTATGCTATTGATTAAATAATTCTACAATGAGCAGACATTGATTTGAAACTTAATATATTTTAAACCTATAATCTTAATATTCATATTAGATTAAATACCATCGATACATAACCTATATTAAAATGTATATTAGAGTAATCGTAGTAGTATAATACAATATATACAAATCAAAAACCTTAACATTTGTCTCTTGAAAAACGAGAATAATTAAAATAAAACATTGGTTATATACTAAAATCACACTATATTATATAGTATCATAATTTTTATTTATTCATTATTCAATAAGTATGAGGAGTCCTAAAAAAATATAGGCTAGTTTTCCCATTTCAAATGTTTGATGAGACACAAAAATATGTATTTGAGCTTAACCGACAAGGTAATCAATACCAGCCTGACTAAAGTGCTTTATATTAGATTCGGGCCTGAGTACGCAGAATAGATTCAATGTGAGAGTAGGTGCGAGGAGTTTTAAGTTTTAAATAGGAGAAATGTGAATGTTTATTGTGTGCAAAAAACAAAATTGAAAGGGGAGACAGGCATTAGTGAGGGGTATAAATGCATAAACTCAGGAATGACTGGTACTAGTGTAAGAGTGATATTAGGTAAAGAAATAAAAAAAAAATAAAATAAAAAGGAAAAGTGGTAAATATGATTAGGAAAAGTGATAGGATAATTTTGACGAAAGTAATATTAGAGGATAAGTTATCAACTATAATAATAATTATATATGTTCAACAAGTGGGATGTGAGAAAAGTTGGAAAGGAATTCTGACAAGAAATGGATGGCATAATGAAAGAAATGCAAGGAATTAAGGATATTGTATGTGGTGGGGATATGAATGGACATGTAGGTAGTAATAGAGTACATTAAGGGTTTGGATTAGGAGAAAGAAATGAGGCTAGAGAAATAATTATTTACTATGCATCGGCGTATGAATTAGCAATTATTGTAAACACTTATTTTAAGAAGAAAGAAGAGCATTATATAACCTATAAGAATGGAGGGAACAAATCACAAATTAGTTATTTTATGTGGAAGAGGGGTTTTTAAACAGTGTAAGGACTGTAAGGTAATCCCGAGTGAAAGTGTGACAACACAGCATAGGTTAATGGTTATGGATATTTGATGTAAAAAAAATAGGATGTACAAAAAGAAAAATATAGATAAGGAAACGAGAATTAGGTGGAAAAACTAAAAAAACTAACAAACTATCGAATGAAAATGAAAAATTATTTACAAAAATGTTGATTGAGATAAGGGTGTGGAACATGGAAGGGAATATAAACGAAATGCGGGAAAAGGTAACAGAGAGTGTTAAGAGCGTTGCTAAGAAAGTCGTTGATGAGAATAGAGGTAGTATGTCATAAGAAATGCAAACATGACGGTAGGCAGAAGAAGAGTGCATTAAAAAATTATTAGGAAGTTTAAATTAAAATGGCTGAAAACGTGCATTAATAAGGTACTAGTAGGAAGAAAAATTGCAGAAGCGTGAAGGAAGAGTATAGTGTGGTACCAATATCTAAGGGTAAAGGATATGTACAGGATTGTGAAAATTATTGAGGAATAAAAACTTATGAGACACAGTATGAGGATTTAAAAAAACATAATTGTAGGAAGTGAGACAACCGTTACTAGAAATAAGTTTGGGTTTATGCCTGAAATATCAACAATGTAGGCAATATTTTGTTTAAGACACATTATAGAGATGTACGAAAAAAAAAGGAAATGAAAAACATGAAGAGTGGAGGGAAGTTCTGGCAAGTAAAGTAGGTAATAAAGATTAGTAGAAGCCCAACAGAATATTTAGAGTATGATTTCGGTAATAGGGAACACAGAGGGAATAGGGAAATTCAAGAAATAAATTTGAGTGGGGATGTAGTGAAAGAGGTTGAGAGGTTCAAGTATTTAGGTTTCAGGTTGTATAGAAAGATAGGAGTTTTGAATATGAAATGAAACACAGGATTAAGTGTAGATGGATAAAGTGGAGAGAAGCGTCAGGCGTTTTGTGTTAAAATTACTATTAGGTTTAATGGTAAATTTTATAGGGCAATGATGAAACCTGTAATGATGTATAGAAGAGAATGTTAGGCAGTAGATAGAAAATAAAACCGAGAATGAGTATGGCAGAAATAAGAATGTTAAGGTAGATAATTTAAAATACTAGAGAGGATAAAATAAGGAATGGGTATATAAGAGTTAGTATAGGAGTAGCTTCGATAGCTTTTAATAAAATGAGGGAGAATAGTTTAATATGGTTCGAGCGTGTATTAAGGATGAAGGAGACTGAAACACTAAGATTAGTAAAGAAATATATATTGATGGAAAGAGGGGAGAGAAAGATTGAAAAAGAGGTGGGGGAAGATGGTGGTAAATGAAGAAGATGTGGAAGATAGAGTTAAGTGGAAGTGTAGGACTAGGGTGGCCTACCTTAAATAGTTGAGAGAGAAAGCAAAAGAAAAAAAGATTAATAATTTTACATCTATATTTGAAAACAATTTTATTTCCTTAATAACTACAAAGAAAATAACATATTTTTTGACAAAATTACAGTTTATTTTAACTTGTAACTGAGTGTTGTTTTTGACTTTCACAAAGTAAGAATTGTCAGTATATAAACATGATAAATTACATGTCATAAGAAATATATCTTTTGACACTGGACATTCAAGAAGTTGTTTTTATTTACTTTTAAAAAAATATAGAAATTGTATGCTAAATGTTTTTTTTCAAGAAGTACCTTATATATTGTTTCCTATTCATTTTGTTTTAATATACTAAACCCACTTAAGTAATCGTATATTTATTTTAAAATCAACTGGCTTATTTTAATATTTAAATAAATAATTTTTTCATTAACAATTTTATTGTTAGGTAGTAAAAAATTTTCAAATTGTATTTTATTATTATTATTTTAAAATTTGAAGTTATTTTTACGTTAAGAGGATTTCAACTCAACTATTTTGAAGAGACATTTTATAAAAATATAGAAAATTTCAAGATAAATGAAAATCTAACAATATAAAAATATTTATACTCATTTTAAATTATTTAACAAATGGAAATATTTCAATATAAATGTCTACTGTGGTAGTTTTTTTATGAATTTATATACTTTTATTGAAAATACTATTTTTTATTATTTTCTCATTTATCGAAAAATTAGATTATGAAAAACATTATTTCGGAGCCATTTTTTCATAAAAAAATTTGAACATATTTTATAAGTTGTTAAGACCCCCAACACAAACGTCAAGTCAACAGAAAAGCATGATAAGACTATGCTACAAATCTGAAAACTGTTTTGAATTCATCAGTTTATCTTCTAAAGTTCGATGGAAGCATTTTTTTATTAGACGTATTATAATAATTAAATAATCATTATAAATAATGAATATTTAAACATTGATTATATTTCAATCTGTAATAATGACGGTCTGACATATTAAAATCGATTTTCTAAAGTTCGACAATAATAATAAATGATAACTGTACAGGGCTATATTTAGATTAATTTTACAATGTACTTTATATTTTTATACTGTATTTATAAATTGTTGGATTTTTATTTTTCAAATATTTTTTAATAATTTTCTATACAGGAGTAATTAAAATCCGCAGGTATTAAGGCACTAGATAATTATGATATAATTATTAATTATTACTATTTATAATATATATAATATGTAGCTATGTAGAGTGTAGATTGTTGGTAAACCTATTTTCTATTTAATAATACAGTTTTATAGAATAATTATTGTTAAATAAAATAATAGTAAATATGTTTTTCAATTGTTTGATATTTACAATATAATGCTTCATTATAAGTTATTCAAAAAATTGGATAGAAATAAAATAAAATACATCTTGAATATTATTACAAATGTAGGTATGTATTTAAAAATAGTTTTGTAAATATATTGAACAAAATTAACTAAAATAAGGATATATTATTTAAAACACTATAAATTATAGTTATTTTACCAGAAATCTAAAACATATGTTTTATTAGAAACACATAGATACTTGTTATTGAACGATTTTGGCATTTTATTAGGTATATTACTCTAATTTGTCCTGCATAGTGATTATAGGTTTAAATAGTGAGAGGAAAGTGAACGTTCGATAGATAAATATACGCGTATCGCCAGAGCTAATGTGAAACAATAAGGAATAGCAATAATGTTTCAAACACTTGCGTCGAGTTGTTTAGCGAATTGGACATAAATTCTTCAATTTAAGGAAAGGTTAACGGCACTCGATTAGGTCAAAGGTTGGATAAACATTCACTTTACTATTTAATAGTATCGTAAACTTTAATGACAACATTAACACGACTCGGCACAACTATATACAACTTAATTTATATTTGTTAGGCAATACGATCAGATCGTAAAGTAAATGTAATTTAAAATAATTTTCAATCAACTAAATTCGATATGAGTGAGAATATTGAAAATAAAACTGTCGCAATAATCATTTGTACTTCATACATATTAGAATATCGTAAACTTTTGAAAATAAAATATAAATGAACGCTTTATATTTTTGATGAACATGACAGCTGTTAAAAAAATTATTTGTAAGACGGAAACAAATTTATAATGAGGTTAATTTAATCTTTGAATCTGTGTAGAATATCAATTTAAATCGAAACAATAAATATATTTGTTTATTTCACTGACAACAAAGTGGTTGGAAATAAAACTGCGTAGACAAGTTAAATTTTTTATGTAATAAAAATGTACAAAGTTACAAACTTAAAATATTGTTTTAGCCACAATAAATAATTATAATTATAATAATAGTAATAACTAGATTAAGTGCAATACCTACAGGATGCTACTCCTTGTAAGTGAAACTCCTTTTAAATCAGACTATTATTGCAAGTTCAACATCTTCTGACCCCGAAACATTGAATATGTAACTCGGTTTTAGTGTGACATCTTGTAATTGAAATTTTTTTTTATTAGAAAACCTTATTAGTAGAATTACTTTTGAGTACGAATCGTACACCTCGTACTCATACGGTATCGTATACCTCGATTTATGTATATTTTTCTGAAATAATATTTTTAATTAATTAATTTTGAAAATATTCCGCCTACGGCAGAAACTGGCGTTCGCATTCTAGAAGATAATTGTTTACCCCTAAAGTGTTTTCAACGAATAGGTTGACAAAATACCTATGTAATCTGAAACTTATCAAACTTAACTATTATCGGATATTTATAAGAACTCAAACCTCGCCTGAGTGTAATAAGTTTTACACTACATCACACATACTATTAATTCAATCAAAATTCTAAAAAAATATTACATTACTATTATATATACTAATAAACATATTAAATATATTTACCATTAATTAATATAATATGAGTTTAAAATATAAATAACCTATTCCGAACAAAAGAAGTCACTCAGACTTTCCGCTCTCAAATTCTTCTTTATAACCATTGTCGTCAGGTCTATATTAAATTTGAAAATTCGATTATAATGTAATTAAAATTGTGAAAAATACTACGGAAGTAGTAATTTAATTAAATTTAATAATAGTAATGAATTTAAAATCTATAATTATAAATAAAAACTATAGTATAAGTATTCTATAAAAATCAATGGGACAGAGTTAAATACTTAATTCGAACTCGTCACAGGGTATTATATAACGCATAGTTTAATAAAATAAGATAGGTAGGTAAAAAACTGAAATTGTATTGAAACAAACGAAAAATCTGTAAAAAAATATTAAATAATAAAATTTAAGTATAATGATAAAAAAATATATTAAAATTTCGGATATTGGATAAAAAAAAAGTCACGATAAACAAATTGGTGAAGTGGGATTCGAACCGGCGTACCCGTATTGAACGTTCATTCCCGTTCCCACAAATCTACAGAATCAATGTAAATCGGTCAACATTTCTCATATTTAAACTATTCAGATAACGGACAACACTGTTACGTGTATCCATAGAAAATATATACGCGTATTCCGAACAAAAGTCCTGTTCATGCGGCGATGATCGGTAGACAAAAAAACGTCAGAGAAATGCTTTTAAAATACGAAATACACGAATTTGCTCAGATGTGAACGCACGTGAATACAAAACAATATGATAACATGATTAATGAAAAACAGGGGGAAAAAATTGAAAAAAAAAATGCAAAAAAATATCACACGAAGTCGTTAACCGTGCTTTCGTCGATCATGACGACGGCTGCGGCGGCGGAATCGTGTACCGTATTACAATTATACCTACCTAACGGGGGGGGGGGGAATGGAAATCGAATCTGAGACCCTTAAGCGCGGGTCACATTATGTTGGTTGCCAGCTGCTGCTTACCAGCGGCTGGTAGTAGTACCAGCAAGCAGCGGCAGGCAATCTGGTCACACTACTGTTGCTGCTACTCGCACTCTCCAGTTAGTTATTCACTATTCAGCAACCATTTCGTCTGTCGTTTCACGTAAAAAGCTAATTAAGTAGTTGTTGAGAGAAGGTGTCAGGGAACTTAGTTTAGAAATGCTTAACCAGCTTCACCGCAAACAGAGACGATGGTGGGTCAGGCCATGGATACAAAGAAGGGAAGAATTTGGGGCATCGTCAAGACTTCTACAAGAACTGAAAGAAAAGGATCCAGAAACATACGGAAATGTTTTAAGAATGACGGCCCCTCAATTTCAAGAATTGTTAGAATTAGTTGAACCTTTAATTAAAAAACAAGATATAGTATTCAGACAGGCAATCCCGTGTAAAACGAAGCTGGAAATTACTCTAAGATATCTCGCAACTGGAGATAGATTTAGGTCTCTGGCGTTATTATTTAGAGTACCGCACAACTCAATTTCAGTTTTTTTACCTGCAGTGAAGTCCGCTATTTATGAAGTTCTCCAACCATTTATTAAGGTAAGTAATATAATTCAAACTTATTTTTGATTACTTTAAGTAATAATCACAAAATGGAACAAAAATACAAAATCTAAATTAATAAATTGTTTTTTTTTTGGTTATGGTACGTATTTAAAAAATATCACATCATATAAAATAAGTTATAAACAGTTTAAAATGTAAAAACGATGTATTATATTATGTTTCTGTACAATTTTATAAAAAGATTCAAATAATTACAATACATTTTATACAGGGTGTTTCCGAAATGAGTATAATAAATTCGTACACATACTCAGTAGAGTGACCCAATGACGAAAGTTTTGAAATTTTTTTTCTACTTTTAAAACCTACGTTTTTTAAAATTTATTCATAATATATTGTTTTAAATGTAAAAATAAATACACCGTGCTATTTCTTGCAAAATTCTCATACAAATCGATATATCACATCATTTTTGCCATATTCGCCCGACTTTGACGTCCGCGTTACGCTCGTGTCGCCAAAGTGTCGCTACGAGGAAAAAAATGATACGGCATATCGATTCGTATGAGAATTTTCCAGGAAATATTATGGTATAATTTATTTATAGACGTCGAACATTCCTGATTAATTAACACGGATTTTAAAATAGTAAAATCGTTAAAAACAAATGTTTTATTTATAAATAATCCAATTACGTGATTGGCAATTATTTCAGTCAATAGCTAGTTATTCTCACTTGCAGATTGAATATGTGCAATTAATAATAATACAATTTTATAGGTACCTATTTCAATTTTCTAAGAATAAATGTGTTTTAATTGTGTTTGGCGTGAATTTTTTTTCAACGAAAAATTTACCGATACGCGATAATAATAGAGAACGATTAAAAAAAGAAAAAAAAATACACGTTCAAATTATAATATTGTTGTTAATAGTAAACAATATAATCTCGATCATGATTAGACAATTAATAATAAAGTAATATTCGGACCGGGTGTCAGTAAAGTCTTGAAGTTGTCAACACAATCACAGCTGATATCCAAACCATTGAATAAGTTCTGCATCCGAATTACGTCGTTTTGTATTACCGGCAACTTGTGTGGTTAGGTATCGCCGATGTGCACACGCGATATACACGTTTATTACGATGGTTCGAACTACGCAATTGAAAGAGAGGCCACAATAAAACTAACAGCAGAACAATGACTAACGCACGAAAAACCCGTTGGCATTACGAGCCGGTCCAATACAACCACGAGGGTCGTTAAATGACGTCCCGTTACGTTAAGAAAATAACGAAAAGAAACACCGAACAAACCGTCCAATTCGGTGGACAAAAACCAACGACCGCAAAATCGCAAACCACAATTCTAAAATAGTACACTTTTTAGTTTAAATACAAAAATATTAACAATGCGTATCTTTAGCACAACGGTCATATCAAATAATATAGAAATAGAGCGCACTTGTTATCAAACTCGATTAAGTCGAAGTCTGTGTGGCGATAAGAGTGGTACGTATTTGCTCGAAGGTCGGCGGCAGACAACAGCGTGACCAAGGCACAATCATAAAATTATGGAGGTTCCCCACATCTATAATCTTATCAACTATCATGTTACTACGTCTGTGGTTGTCATAAGATGGCTACATTGATATCGCGACTACACGCGTGACCGGCTAAAATTCGTTATCGTCGTTGGACTCATACTACGCAATCATGGATAGCTGCCGGACGTTTATAAAGACCTAATGCCAGGGAATACCGCAGTCTACGTCAATATGATGTGCGTATTATTTTATTTATTTACCGAATAATAAAACCAGTGTTTTTCATAACAAAGATACACGTACATTTGAAATAAAATCGTTACTTATAACACCTAAAAATAATACTACAACACAATGCATGACGTACATATTCAATCTGCAAGTGAGAATAACTAGCTATTGACTGAAATAATTGACAATCACGTAATTGGATTATTTACAAATAAAACATTTGTTTTTAACGATTTTACTATTTTAAAATCCGTGTTAATTAATCAGGGATGTTCGAAGTCTATAAATAAATTATACCATAATATTTCCTGGAAAATTCTCATACGAATCGATATGCTGCATCATTTTTTTCCTCGTGGTGACATTTTGGCGACACGAGCGTAACGCGGGCGTCAAAGTCGGGCGAATATGGCAAAAATGATGTGATATATCGATTCGTATGAGAATTTTGCAAGAAATAGCACGGTGTATTTAGTTTTACATTTATATCAATATATTATGAATAAAATTTAAAAAACGTAGGTTTTAAAGGTAGAAAAAAAATTTCAAAACTTTTGTCATTGGGTCACTCCACTGAGTATGTGTACGAATTTATGGTATTCATTTCGGAAACACCTTGTATATTGTCGTCCTCATCATGCAACAAATCCTCGGGGTCTTTACAAATACTTATTAATGCTTCATTCAGAATATCCATGTCTTGTGGAGACTCTCTCCATGAAGCACGAGTCAGATGATTCACTATATGTGTTTTCAAGTTCACTATACATAGTAGTCCCAATAAATTCGTGATGTGAAGTGCTGTTTGGACGACTTATGACACCATTTTGTGATTGTGGTTCATTGTAATTTCCATATAAATTTGCGAGTCTCTCTTCAGTTATTAGGGTTTGAAACTTGCTTTGAAGTATAATGAAACTTTTCAAAGGGAGCTCTCGCATTTGAGAAGCAAGATGTTTGCCAAATGTGTCATATTGGTCTTCTGTATCTACAGTAGCCACTTCTGCTATCTTTTGTAACTTGTTGATTGAATTTTCAAATCTATTTTGAAGTTGTTTAGTACTCGGTAATCCTAATTTTATACGTTTTTGTGGTAACTTTCCTAATAACTTAGGTTTACAAGAAGCAGATGTTGAGGGTTTAACAAAACTTTGTGACTCTGGCGTTATCACTTGTGACACTTAGATATATATAGATATATATAGTGAAATAGATGTTGGACAAGATGGTAGAGCCAATGACAGCACTGTATTCAAGAACTCCACTTTAAAAATAGCACTTGAACAAAACCTCCTCAATTGGCCAAAAGGAGGACTTTGCGTAGGAAATGATGCTTTTTGCCTGACAACATACTGTTTGAAAACTTTTTCATACAGAGGCCTAACATTAGAAGAGAGAGTCTTCAATTATCGACTATCGAGAGCCAGGCGCATTGTTGAAAATGCGTTTAGTATTTTGGCTAGTAGGTTTCGTGTTTTTAACACGCCTATACCACTAAATGTGAATACTGTAGAAATTTTAGTGAAAACAGCTTACTCTCTACACAACTGGCTACGACAGACTTCTCCCAGAATATATTTTCCTTCAGGATCTGTGGGCGATGAAGACTTAAACACGGGGGTTTAGCACCAGGGGTGTGGCGAGACATGCCGAGCTTAATGCTCCCAATAGATCGCCTGTATTCTTCAAATAATTATGGTCAAACTGGAGAAGAGGTTCGGTACATGCATAAATTTATGACACAATTATCAGTCCCATGGCAATTGACGTCAATTGGTATAGAACCAACACTAGCAGTCGAAAATGAATAACTTTTTGAAAACGTATAAGTGTATGTATTTTACTATTTTATCAATATTATAAATAATGTAATAAAAGGTAATATAACCAAATATATATCAAAGTATACAATTAATTGACCCATGTCTTCTTATTTATTATAATAAAATAATACATTTCTGAAATTAGCATTTGTAAAATTATTAATGACTTTTTTTGAGCTATTTATAAACAGTTGACATTTTTGATTTTTAATAAATAAGTATTATAAACTATTTTATGTAAAGTATAATTATTAATATTATATATATATATAATAAAAATCAATTGGTAAGGTTAAATATGAAACTTTAATAAATACATGCCTAAATGCAGTTAATAGATACATTAAATTTGAGGCATTCTTAAGGTTTATAATTATACAATTTATAGTATTATTTCGGTATTAATATATTATTCTTATAATATTTATTTATTGATAATTGATTCTTTATGATTTATCTATTTACTTACCAAATTTGAAGACGATTCTCTTCCTATGATAGATCGTTGCCAGAATACTTCAGCTGAAGAAAACCATGCAAGCTTAGGCTTGTATACATCGTCTGCGCCGGCACCACTTTTTTTTGATTTTTGAACCTATTACAATTCCTTGCGGTAGGTATCACGTAAACTTTTAATTTTTTTTTCAAAGAATCAAGTGATCCTGGTATATCTGACATGTGTAAATTTTCTAATAGTTTGTTGTACGACACCTCTTTAAAGTTTCTATTTAAATAGTCTTTCGACGTAACGTCCCACAAACAAGGATAATTTTGAAAAGCGTTTAAAAATGTTATTATTTGTTTCGCAGTCCACTTTAACTCAGACATTATTAATAACTTTAATTATATCAATTAAACATTACAAATTATAAAAAAGTTACAACTAAAACAACTTCACAAAAAAAAAGGTAACAGTGGTCAGACTGCGCTGCCGGCTGGTGCCAACGGTCACGTGATTGATTATTCGCCGCTGCCTGCTACCAAAAGTTAAACATGTCCAACTTCGTCAGCCGCTGACAAATACTCGCCGGCTGGCCACGCCAGCGCCGAATTTTGTTGTCACACCAAGCTGATTGACGGCTGGCAGAAGCGGCTTCTTCAACTCGCGGCTGGCAACCAGCATAATGTGACCCGCGCTTTACAGTATTTATTGGGGCCGAGTTTTGTACGGTTATTGATATCGGTTAGCTAGGTTGTTCGATAAGAATTAATAATTAGATGTTTTTTAAATAACAAGGGCGGATGAACATCGTAACAATACCGTACGGGAACGAAAAATGACGTAAGAAAAAATCTGGTATTGGGTTCAGAACACCGAGAAACACGAATTTGACGTCCGTCGCGTCGAAAAATATCGCAAAAGGTAAATTTCAGAAGTTCAGAGCGATAATAAGATAGCGTGGGAGTACACATCAACGGACGGAAGGCTAGCTAAGATAACGAACGGCGAACGAATGTCAACGCGTTTTTTTTCCAGGTGCCGAAAGTTCTGAGAAAAGGCGAAAATGCAGAGAAACAAAAGATGTAAAACGACCGGAAAATAGTTTAAATGCGGTAACATTAAGGAGGAATTAAATAAGTGTATAAAAGGTATTTCTCAAGGAAAACAGGGCTAAAAAAAGTTAGCATTTTATATGTAAGATTATATAGATTATAATAATAATAATTATGAATTTTCAATAAATCTTTTTTTCGGTGGAAGAATATGTACGAAATAATTTCCCATATGTTGTTATATTATGTGGATTGACGACGGTGGTATGAATCAATTAGTAATTTAACCATTAACAAATAAACAAATTAATAGATTAGCAACGAACTGATTAACAAATTTTACATCAAATAATAAAGGAAAAATACGGTAGGTACTTTATATAATCAACGATAATGCTACATAAAAAAATACTATTATATTTTATACATCTTAAAAAGTACATAAGGAATTTAATGAATAAATAACGGCAGTATAAATCAACATATTTCTAATTAAACTTGCCGAGGGAAACAGAATTTAAATGACCAAATTTAATACCCAGAAAACGCTATAGTGTAATTTATATATACCTACAAGAAAATAATGTAGTTTAGGTGTACCGGTAATATCTACGATTAAGCGAATAATTTAGTTGGATAACATTTAAGGATCTAAAAAATAACTTTTCGAAGCAAAAAATTTCAATGTATATAGTATTTGCATGTACACATATGATTATTTGATAAACTAATTTATAACATTAATTAGCTTTTCATTATGCACGTGTTTTTGATCCGTATATTATATAAAAAAAAATTATAAAAAATGTATAAACCCATAATAATAATATAATTATGCATAATCATTTATTTTTCTAAACGGTTTCATAATTCCTTATCGGGCTTATCCCAACTCCTTTCCACGTAATTATTTTGCTGCGTCATAATGCCTCAACACAGCGGTTTTTGAAAGTGGCCCATGGAATTGGTTTTATATTCAATAATAATATATTAATATTGTTCATTCTTACATTACATCAAATCGTGTTTAAAATATATAGGTGTATAAAATATGTTTATTGTTTAAATGCACAGTATCTGTATAAATATTGCTAGGTCGATATAAGAGATAATACGCTGTCAATGGTTCAAAATATTGAGGATTTGTTAATACGTTTTATTTGCATAAACGATTGTTTTTTTTTTTTTTTTTAGACCCTGTTAAATTTTAACTATATTATGGTTCTGGGATTTGCAAATTTAGCTATAAATGGCTTATAATTTATCGGTTACCAACGTAGTTTTTAATCATTTTATTTATTAAATATACAGATTATAATATATAATATTATATCTTGTTTTACTACGATAAATTCTAATATCTGTTGGTCTATAATCTACAGTGATATTACTCGTAATTTAATATTATTTGGTGATCCATTAAGGTCCATTTTCAAATGTCCGATTCGTCTTTGGTCCGTTTTCAGCGCATCCACATCCATTCGATTTTCATGCATGACGACGATTTACACAATAAATCCGTACAATCTCTGATATATATATATATATATATATATATATATATATCTGTACACATTTCCTACGTATACACAACACCGCAAAAACCTCTATCTGTATTCGGTAAATTTTACATAATGTTATCAACGAAAAAAGTAAAATGAGGGAATCGGACGCGGTACAGACAGAACGGAAACGGATCGAATGTGTGTAAATATTTCTAATACAATATATATTGTCGAACACAGTTCAAAACGTCAGTGATGAAATGGACGTGTGGGAGCCGGACTGGACGTATCAGGCCATGTGCAAATTTACCTTTATAGTTAATCTGTTAAACCTAAATAATTGATGATAGATTCATATATACCTAACATTTTTGTGACCTCGGATTAAAAAGGTTCTATGTTCATTTAAAATGTTTTCAATTGTTTTTAAATAGGCAGTCAATTTTTAAACTAGAAATGATTTAAATATGACTAATAATGAATGAAATACACAAAATAAAAAGGTTCTATGTGTTTTAAATTCATTAGTTCGATTATTTGGCTTTTTTAGATAGAAACTTTGTACTGTTGATTTTTGTTCGAATATAAAAATGTTCTATCAAAATGATAGGCAGTTGCTGAAACAGCAAGAAGCTAAGACCATTTTGCCATTAGTTTCAATGACGGTCTAGCGGAATTTCGGATATATAAATACCCGTATAATAGTATACGATAACAATTAGTATGGCAAAAAAAGGGGATATTTTTTGAATTGCTACTGTAAATTCAATAACAGTAAGATCGGACTCGGATTGGCGTCACAGTGTGTTTTACACTATTGTATACATATAACATACTAAAAGTCAATTTTTCGGGTATTGTACAAAAAAGGGTAATGTCTTTTACCAGACCCTCCAATGGGTACTGCTCAAGGGTGGTAATTTAAGCAAAAATGGGAATATTCAGTACGAAAAGTGCTGGGTCCACTTTCTATAAGTCATGATAAATCAAAAATTGGGTTTTGGACAACATAAAATGTGACTTTTAGTATGTTATATATAACAGTGTGTAACACACTTTTCCATCTATCCGAGCACGTACTGGCTATTATTAAATACGCAGCAACAATTACATATATTTTCCCTTCTTCGCCGTTCCCGTTATCATATACATATATTACATGGGTATTTATGTAACCACAGTTCCCACTACCCACCCATATATAATTTTTTTTAAATTAGTCTCACTAATCAAAATGATAAAATGTATATTAGAATAAAAAGGTTCTATCATTAAATTCTAAATATATAGAGAGTAAAACGGTTTAATTTTTTGTGCGTTCTCTTTAAACACATAAATAAAAATAAACATGACGTATTATAAAATAAAATTTGATATTTTTTAATATAAATGATGGATTATTTTTATTAAAAAAATAAATTAATATTGACAAACAAACCTTTAATACGCTTTCTTGGACAATTAAATATTTTCACATAGAATTTTTTTTCTCAGAGGCAGTGATTTTTAATTTCTCTCAATACACTAAAAAAAAAAAATGTATATTCATAAAATCAATACTTTGAGCAACTATCTAATATGACCAATATTAATGAACTTGATAAGTTTATTATACTTCATATTATCTTTACCATTGTAGATAATGAAAATTATTTGATACTCATTGTTATATTCTGTGGTTTCTCGTAACGTGAAAATTAGACAAATTAGTATTTATTGTTAATGTTTATCACTCATATCGTAAATAAATCATGATGAATTGTGCATTAGAAGTTATAATATAAGTTTAAATTAGTCTATTTTAACTATAGCCCATTTAACTAAATATTCATATCACAAAATTAAAAAAAAAAAATGTTTAAAATTATTATTTTAGAATTATTATTATTTAAAAAATACACCTGATTGTAATCTTCAGTAATAAAATTATATATATTTATATAGGTGCATATATATTATTATATATATTTGGTTAAATATGTGATATTTTGGCAACTTATTATTGTTATATTGTTATTCTTATATATATATATATATATATAAATTTTTTTTTGCTATCATTCTTAATAGCCTTTTAAATCAATAAAACAATTGAATAGTGTAATACAATTTAAAAAATATATATCCTGATACAGGTGGTGGAAGTTGATCCATCGTCCCTTTAGTCCTTGGATAAATATCATGATGATAATCATTGTGTATATTATTATTTAACATTTGACAGCAATGATAAGTTATGGATTAAAATAATATTGCAGTTGTGATAGAAGTTCAGTATAATATATTTTTCCTATTTATTATTATTATGAAAGTATATATTTTACGTTTTTATATAAAACTAAATTAATATGGTTTTTACATCTGTTTGTTAAGTTTTTAAACATAGAAGTAGGAACCTGTACATTATATCCCCGCCAATATGTCCGTTCAATCAAAATATCATCATGGTTACTAGTTACGATGAATATAGTTTATTAGGAAATTGACAGCTTTACAAATTTTAGTATATACATTATATTATTAGTAATTGATACTAGGGAAACAAAAACCAATATAGCGCATGCTAACGTCCATCCATCTGTCATTAGAACTCATAGTCATAGTTACCAATTTTAAAAACATTTATCAGTTATAAATTATAAAATTTAAAATATATTACCTACTATTATTAATATGTGCTAATCAACCTATGGTTTGTAAATTATTATAAATAAAATAATTATTTATGAAAACAAATTATTTTAAAAAATTATATGGAATTATTGTATTGTTTTTAATTGTATATATAACAAAAAATATATAGATTAACCGGGAAATCAGCTTGCTTAGAGATTGAATTGTCCAAACCTATTTCTTATCACTTTTACAAGATACTTAAACTTTTCTTTTGCGTGTTCTCAATATGATTGTTGCTTAATCATTATAAATTACATAATTAACAACTATTTTATGATATAAAATTCTGTTTTCAATAGCTCGAAAACCTTCACTGCTGTTGTTTTTCTGGTCCACTGGTAGATTTTTAGAAATCAGACGCCCGTCTTCTTCGTGGCTTTCAACGTACTTAAATTTGTTCAATCATAATTAACTATAAAAGCCTGTACATATATCCACGCATTAAATATTCAAAAGCTTCTAATTTTTATGGTTTCGATATATTTATAAATTACGAAAATATAGATTTTGTTTCCATTAGATATTATACATTTATATATTCATCTTCTGGGTCCACGAAATTTTCTATACTATGTTGTAGCTCAGTAATTAAAATGCTGAAACTTGATTATTTTCATGTTCCGAATCCATATTTTTAAGAGAAATTCTTAAAAACAATTACACTCTAGTTATGATTGAATTTTGTATGATAAAAAATTGTAAAACTAAATACTATTATACCCAAAAATCTGTTATTTATCATTTATGTTAAGTAAAATGGAGTTTTATCTCCATAAATAAGAACTATTATAATTATATAAGAGTACTGATCATACATGTCAGCATTTAATTTAATTTTTAAGGTATAAATGAAGTTTTCAGTTACATAATGAATTCTTAAATATAATTAACTTTTCCCTGGACCTTGGTATGCAAATTATAACTTTCCGGTCAGGATTGTTATCATCAATTAGCCAACTACCTAAATATTTGAACTTATTTACTCGTTCTATTTGTCGAGTAAGAATTGTTTATTGAGATTTTGTTGTCTCAAAGCCACTATAAACATGGTCTACTAATATCAATATTCAAACCTTTCCATTCACTACCCATATATATTGTAGTTAATAATATTTATAAGTACTGGGCTTTTTCCCCTAATAATGTAATGGCATCTGCATATATAATTTGGATATATGTTTTATCCTACAATATTTTTTCCTTCAGTTCTTCTTGTAAAAAGAATTTTAGAGTACCTACACATTGAATAGTATTAGTCCTTGCCTAATACTGTACGTTTTATTTATATTTTACTTGTTACATAAATTTCTGTTTTTTAAATTGCACATTGATTTTTATAAACAATTAGGCGCCTTAAATATACATTATGAATCCTAGTTTGTCTTGAATTTAGAATTAATAAATTGTGTTGTACTCAATGAAATATATTTTCAGTCTATAAAAAAGATTAAAACTGATTTATAGATTTCCAAATATTTTTGGAGAATTGAGTGCATATAAAACAATTCTGGGCAAGTCAATGATTTTTTTTTAACTCGATTAATAAAAAAAAAATAGTAAAATTTTAAATTTATAACTATTTTATTTCTTAACGATTAACTTAAGTTAAAAAAATAACTTATTAAATTATTATTATTATTATTTTTAAATACTGTTATTTTTAAATTTAAGTATTTTTGAATTTTTAAAAATCATTAACATAATATTATTGAAAATACTACAAAGTATTTATAAATAACTTAAAAAAAAATGTTAATTAGTAAGTACTTACTCGTTTTTTCAAAATTTTAATAAATGGAAATCGCTATTTAGAATTTTTTATTTAATGCTTGTAACAATATTTTTAATTTTTACCAATCTAATTTATGATAATTTATTTATTTTAATATTACATTAATATAGGGACATAAAGACGAATGAACGAATAATTTAACATTGTAATAATATAATGATAAAAATTAGGAATACGAGTATACCTACCTACTTATTTAAGCTTTATGGTTTCTTTAATTTTAATTTATACGATCTTATTGATAAACTTACTTAATTTGAATTTTATTTCATGGTTAATTTTACTCTAAAATTTCACAAGAATATTTTATATTATATTCTGATATTTTTTTTTAAATAATAGATCGTTCATGATAACATACGTATTATGTATTATGAATGTACCTATATCGATGGGTATTATTTGTAATGGTAATTTATTTTAGTGCAATAATATGATGTTATTCAATACATTTTTTAAACAATATTTAAGGACTTCTTCATTAAAACGAACATACTACATCAATATAACATTAGTATATATATTATTAGGTACAAATTAATATATGTAAATTATGCGTTATTATTTCATTGCAAAATTCCATGACTAGTATAATATGGATACGGATAATTGATTTTATTTATAATAGATATTCAAATAATATTAATTTATTTTAATTTCATGCAATTGCAAAAAATAAAAGTAAGTGTATAAAATATATAATATTAGGTATATATTACTTATATATATATATATATAACTTATTACCCATAGTTATAAAAAAAAAAAACTATTAAAAATCAATTAGATAAAAGAAACAGCATTCATTGAAAAATAAAATATTTATGTCTCGGTTTAAACTTTTACTGGATATATAATTTTTTTTCAACTTTACTTATGTTCATTTTATGATATAAATATAAAAATCTTGATTCTAAAATTCAATAGTTGTTTCCATGTATACTATAATATTTTAAAAATAATTGTTTAAAGTTAAATAATGAAATCAAATTATTATAAAATATAATATTATATACTATACTTATATATATATATATATACATAAACTACAAATGATTTTTTATCGCTTTTAACCTAAAAAGCATTTTTACTCATATACTTTAAAAAAAAACAATGGTAATTGTAAATAAAATAATAATGGACCGGACACGGAGGATGAGTGTTGGGTACTATAGTCTGGCATCACCCACCCCGACATAAGACCATATAGGGTAATAATATAATTATATATTTTGAAATAAACGATTAATCATTGCTTTCGAAAAACGTTTTTAAATTTAATTTATAGTTAGATATAACTAACGTAGGTATATAATATTGTAATATGTCTTTTATCAAAAAAAAATTTTTAATGCTGTTTGTTATGATCATTATTTATATTCTTATAAATAATACATTTATATGTCTTGAATTTGATTACTAATATATTTTTAAATCTTTAATGTAATTTAAGTCAGAGAATAATCATGTACTTTTTTTAAATAATAGCCACTTTCAATTTAATAAAAAATTATCATTTGAAATCTGAACCTTTTAGGATTTGTATTTTTTATAGCACAATAAAATATTTTTAAAGTACATTTATTTTCAAATAAATATTATACATATAAACTATATATTTAACTATGTGAAATATAGATATACTTTTATTATTTTGATAACCTAATCTACCATAATGCATATTCTAAAATAACAATTTATAAAATAATAGTTCGTGAAACATATATTATACATAATATATCTCTAAATATTTTTATTTTATTTTCGATCATTGTTTAAAGACAAAATCAGTTGTTCTCATATTTGACAGAGAATACGATATCAGATACAAGCGTATGGGACATGGTTCATAAAACTAATATTGGAAAAATGTAATTTCAACTCCGTAATATTACAGACGCTCTTTGTCCGTGGGGACGAAACAGTAAAAATAAGATTGAACTTAGATATCCAATATTGCAAAATTAAATTAAAGTGGAAAATTCTAAACACGTGGTGTCTTTAAGGTTAGAAATTAATACTATTGAAGTAGATATATTAATAACGGTTTGCGAAAGAAATGTACCGGTAAAAAAGACCTAAGAACAATATATGGTAAAAAAAAAATCAAGTTTTAATAAAAGTATCCAATTTCATAACATTTGAAAACTTCAATTATCAAAAATATATTTTTGTAAGTATTCATGTACGATCGCGAATGTACTATGATAGGTACCAAATCCTGACGTGGTTTTAGATTATATTTTTTTTTAAATTCTTATTTTAGAATTCTAAAAACTATTTGTTTACTCTTACTATATACTTATGTGCATGTAGTTACCAAATCCACAATGGCCCTCATGTTGTATTCTCGAGCGTACGTGGGAGATTAGGTGACCAAATATTTCGCACAACGAGGAAATAATACGTAAAATTAAAATTAATTAATTTAAATATTTGATTTGGGTTATCAAATTAATTATTTTTTGTTTAAATAGTACACATACATATAACATAAAATAAGTGTCAATTTACAAAAAAAATATTCTAAATAAGTATTAAAAAAATTAATTTATATTAGTTATATTTTAATTTTAAATATTTAAGTGTTCAAATATTAAGAAAAACGACAAATCCGAAAGGATGTGTTTAATACGGTACAAATTAATGTCATTATGGACTAAACTTGTGTATAATATCTAAATTAGACTAATAATTAAAATTAATTAATTTTTTTTCCTAGCTTCGTTAATAAATTATCAGCAATCTCAACTTTTAGCGCTTAAAAATGCTCTTGTGGACAGTTAGAGACTAATTAAGTTAGAAACTTTTGTCCTGAACTAGTGATTGTAAAATAAGTAATATAATAAGTGTAAATACACCGTCTACGTTTGTTTAGCTGATATTAGTAAGTTTTAGGTTTCTAAATATAAGTTTAGACAATAAATATCTACGTTTGTCTTTACATTTTGTTATTGGCGGAAACAATAAGGAGTTTGTGTTTTCATTAACGTCCGTCCGTATTTCTTGACAACTCGTTGCTCATATACTTGCAATATCAATATTTAAAGTTTGTATTCATTTTGTTAGTTTTAGGTTTCTATACATGAGTACACGCACAAATTATAATATTTTATTGTTTTAAAATACATTTGGAAACCGGGAATTTTAGCTCATTATCACGGTGGGCATTACGAAAATTACGTGTAATATTATAACGATTATCAATTATTAATTTTCGTCACGATCATTATGAAATATTAGTTTTTAGATCATTATTAATTTGGTTTTGTGATTGGACGTTTTATACGTATTTTCGTAAAATGTCACATAGACAGTCTGTTGTCCACTATTATACGGGGTCGACCGTGTGCGTGTGCGAACAAACCCGGTCATTAGACGGGCAGTGTGCGGGGTGAATTTTGTTCTAACAACGCGTGTATCGGACAAAAACAGGTAAACGTCCATGGCGACGGTACGGAAATACCCCAGCGTTTGTACGGCGAACGGGGAAAACCCCTATTTTGAATAGCCACTCGTTAGCGTTCGGGACGCAATTAAAAACCGTCCGGGACGTTGACAATGACACGTCGTTATCACGGACGGCGGTGGAAGCACGTATGTGTGACACTATATACCTACGGAGGGTAAAGTAAATGCAGAAAAAAAAATAAATAAATAAAATGGTTGAAAAAAATTTGCCCTAGTATACGCTTGGTAATTAAATTTTCAAAACGAGAAAAAAAAAATGCCGTAACGAAAAAAACACGTGACACGTACTACGCAAGTATACGGCAGGTAACGGGTGGTGAACGTTGGTGGTTTGTATGATGTGCTGCACGCGTGTAGACTATAGACCGTGGAGTGGTTATATATATATATATAATTATATAGATGAGTGGCGGTGCAGTTCAAGTGCGAGCTTGGAAGAAATAATAATTTGTAACGTTAATACGGGCCACTCGGATACGAAACTGACGAACGGCCGTTATCAATTTCCCGCCGACATTTTGCGTTGGCGATTGCCCATATCGGTCACCGGGCGCTTCGTATACCGAAGTGCATTAATTGTTTAAAATGTGTACTTATCCCAAATCACGTATTTTCATTTTCCATCATTTCCATTCGATGTTCTGTTCCTATATTATGTAAAATGTATATTTTACCTAGTGTCAATATTAGTGATGGAAACAAACGAGTGATGGCAACAATCAAGACGTAAGTAATCCAGAGAATCGCTCGAAAAAATCTCTCGGTTTGAACCACGAACCAAGATAGTGTGGACTGGAAACGACGGATTAATATGTGCAGACAAAATTATTACGGTAAATATCAAGGCGGTGGAATCTATGGAAATAAAACACCGTCTAGTGTAATGATATGCGTGCACGTCCTAAAATTATAAATATTCGTCGAAACGTAAAATCTATTCTAAAATTATATTATTTCATAAAATGTAATACTCATATGTTCAAACATATAATAATCCCAAAATGTTCATGTATTCAATAAACTATGACGCATTATCATTATTTAGTGGATCAAGCGATTAATATATAAGTAACTTAAATACGTCGCGAAACGCATCACGACATTTGAAAATGTACAGATTACCATATAGTGGAAATATGACTCATAATATCGTACCTTCCCAGACCGGACACGGCACGGCGGCGTACAATTGATAAATCGTGATATCGATGTAGCGCGATTATCAATATACGCCGACGTCCAGTCATAATACGATTATATTAATTAAGAACCACCCCTAAGGTGGGAACATGAAACATAAGATTATTAAAATATTGGCTCGAACTCGCCGACAGAGAATCTTACTCTCGTCAGTCGAGTCTTTTCGAGTGCACGCGATTTTTCTCTTCTCACCAATATTTCTATACAGTTTTTCACTTGATCTTACTTGGATATTTAATTTACGACGATACCCAGTATAAATACCAGTTTAAATTTCATTACGTTCAAATTCATATCATTACAATATTATGTCGAAAGACGTTTTTAAATAATATTATAGTAACTAATCCTTTACAAATTTCCGTCAATATATTTCACCATCTATCATAATCAATTTACACATCACGACTTCGAGAGGCTCCATAGTCTGTTTGCGGTCATCCTACATTATTAATCAGAATAAAGTCAATTCGCAAGTCTACAGTAAAGGTAAGTGTGTATCGCTTCATTCACTTTAGCTTTACAGGTTTGTCTTTACAGGTCATAAAATATATTATTATAGTTAATATACACATAAAATCAAAGAGCTTTTTACCATACAGTGGACCATAGTGCGTATTTTAAATATTCTTATTTCTTCATATTCTTCTCAATTCTCTCAAACTTACTAACCCTGAGAACCCTCCTCACAACATCAGGAGGAAGATTATAATTCTTTAATAAAGGTTAAGAGCACAAAACATAATACAGTAGTCACTCGAACCTCCATAAATCGAACTAAAAACTAAATCCCCTGAGAAAACCTCTATAATTAGAAAAAAATATATGTATTCCAGTCCCCTCAATAATTTGAAATGCCTGTCGCCGAGGCACACTCTACAATTCGAATTTTTTTTCCACAAACCTCTATAATTAGAATTTCTTTAAACGCGATTATATGTAAGTGTACGACGATGGTTAAATATTATCGTAGTTTATAAATGTTATCGTATCTTACCTACCTAATCTAAACTTTAATTAATAATAATTACCAAAATAAACCTCTGCAATGGGTAAACCGTTATTGAAATTGAATAAAACGTAGTCAGTCACATTATGGGTCCCGTTAAGTATAAGTGTTTGTCAATAGCCGACAAAAAAAAACGATCGCGGCAGTTGAAGCAGGTGAAAAAAAAAGATGTTGCTCTACGTTTTGGTATCCCAGCTTCTACGCTTTCAACAATACTAAAACAAAAGGACCATCTTACAACATTAACACTTTATTCATCGCGGATCAGACAGAAAAAATGTGAGTACCCCGATCTCGAAGAATGTCTTATGGCTTGGTTTACTCAATGTAGGCACATAATATTCCAATATCAGGACCTATTTTAAAAGAAAAATCTAAGTTGTTTGCTACTAACTTAGGTATCACAAATTTTCAAGCTAGTGAGGGTTGGTTGGAAAAATTTATAAAACGTCATGATTTGACTTTCAAAAAAATATGTGGAGAGAGTGCAAGTGTTGACCCGTGCCTTTCACTAGATTAGAAAAATGAGTTAATCAATCTATCGGTTGATTATGATGCTAGGGATATTATTAATGCCGATGAGACCGGACTTTTTTACAAATGTTTACCAGATCGGACTTTGACATTTAAAAACGAAAAATGTCATGGTGGTAAAAATAGTAAAGAACTGATAACAGTGATGTTGGCCACGAACATGGATGGATCCCAGAAACTTAAGCCCTTAATGATCGGAAAATTTGCCAACCCACGCTGTTTCAAAAACGTAAAATCTTTCCCACTTATGTACCGGTCAAATAAAAAGGCGTGGATGACAGGTGTATTGTTTACAGAGTGGTTATTATGTATCGATGCAGATATGAAAAAGGCAAATCGAAAAATGTTGATGTTTGTTAACAACTGTACCGCACACAATAATATTCCTCATCTTGAAAATATAAAAATTAATTTTTTACCTCCCAACACTACATCAACTCTCCAACCACTAGACCAGGGAATAATAAAAAATTTAAAACGATGTATCGGAAGGAAATGGTTCGAGAAGTGTTGGCGTGCATGGGTGATGTTCCATGTAAAATTTCTATACTCACTGTTATGAAAAGGGTACACAAAGCATAGGAAAATGTTAGTGCACAAACCATTACGAATTGCTTTAGAACTTGTGGTTTTATTAAGGATGGACAGACAATTGGTGAAGGTATTCCTGTTCAAGGTGAGGAGGTTGAAGTTCTGCTTAGTGCATGGAACAGACTTGAAGTTCCTGTATCATTTGAAGAATTTGTTCACTTTGACGATAATGTCGCAACTGCTGGTACTTTTACTGACGAGGAAATTATTCAATCTACTTCAGCCAATCAGCACAATTCTGACAATGATGATGAGGAAGAGGAGACGGAGGTTCCTGTCATATCGTTAAAAGAAACAAAATTTTTTATGTCAGGATTACGTAAATTTTTTGAGCAATCTAAAATGGACGAAAAAAGATGCGATACAATTTTCAATGCTATCAGTAAGTGCTATGAACCAGAATGTAGGCAACAATTTTTCACAAAAAAAAAAAATAACAGATTTATTTAATAACATGTAAAATATAATAATACGTATGTATGTATAATAAATAAATAAATATCAATTAATAATTTTAAAATATAATAAGTAAATGTCAAAATAAACGTAATATTTTTCACCTCTCTTTAATTCGAATTAATTTTTTTTCCCTCGATTATTCGAACACTCGGTAAATCGAAAACCTCTATAAATCGAATCTTTAACTCGGTCCCCTGAATTAACTCGGTTACCTATTCAATATCTCAACATTTCAATATTAACATCTATAATGAATTAACTTTCCCGACCTTTAATCCATCATTTAATTCACCTTTTCATCCCTTTATTTTTGAATTATAACACTAGTTAACAGTTTTGACAACATATTCATGCGCAAACTACATGTTACGTATGTGTGGTATGGCATATGTTCACTAGGATCGCATCATAGATTATTGTTTAGATTCCCCACTTACTATTTCACCGTAACAAAATGTAATCACCTCACTATCACCCGCCTTCCAGTCTTTTCTAGTTCATACTATCTCAGTGAGTGGTTCAAACCAACTGGTCCTGTGGTATAAAATAAATGATTAAACATATTAAATATTACTATTGTTTATTGTATTATTTATAATGGTAATTTTCCCAAACATAATTTTGGTTTATTGTTGATATAAGCGTAGGTACTACATAATATACCTGGCTATCATTCAAATTTTAAGTCGATCCTAAGACCGATATAATCACTATATATCGATATCATTCGATAATTTCAGTTGATTTCATTATCGAGAGAATCACTCGATTATTTTTATACTTATCGAGTTCCTCGATTTATTCAAACAATTGAGTAAGTATCTCGATTGTTTTCTCGTCAATTGTTCCCATCTTTATCATACATGTCTATATAGTAACTACAGTTTTACAGAATATTCTATGTCTAGTGATAGTATTTCGTATTCAATGTCAAGTATGTAATATATACTACAAATTAAATTTAGAAATTGTATTTAATAATTAGTTATGTTTTTTTTTTACTGACACAGATCGTATTTGGATCCTTGGAAAGTCAGTTTTAATACATAATAGATAATAGAAGCAATATTAATATATTAGTAACGTTTTGTGATACTGATACAGGTCGGTTCTCAATATGAATTGAATACACAATATTTTATTAAAAATGTAAAATCGTATAATTTACTATAAGGAGCAAATAATAATAACTATATTTAGAAAATCGGGAAAGGGGGAATTGATAACAGCTTTTCGTTACATTATTTTTAGATAGTGTCCTGTATTATTGTATTAACGTTTAAAGTATTTGCTGAAAGCGATAAACGCCATCTAACTACTGCTACCACTTTTAAAGGATTAAGACATTGTAATTATTATAATTTAAAATATAATAGGTATTTAGAATAAATAATATTTTGGCAAAACTGTATTTGTATTTAAATTATTATGAATTATTATTTGAGTTTCGAATATGATATAAGTCGTTATGAATAAAGAGGAAAATAATATAATCTGTGTTTTATTGGAAATATTTTTTTGATAAAATAAACTTAATATTTATTATAATTATATAAATAATGTGAATATATAATTTTTAAATTTTTCCTAAAAATTAAAAATTAAAAAATGGTATAGGTTCCTTAATTTTTATAATAGGTAAATATATCCAAAAATCAACCAATAATCTACAATGATATTTGAAATAAAATTTCTGGTTTTGCTGTGTTCCTTGTATCAGGAAACAAATATATCAAGTAACACGTGATTTGTAAGTGTCAAATCATACGACTAACATTTTATTTTAAAGATACAAAAATTTACGCATGTTCGTCAAACGATCTAACATATTTTATCACTTATTACTCCTGTTTCATTTTCAAAATTCTATTGGTTATATTAGTAAAGTATGTAATACTTTTTTTCATATATCTTATTCAGTATTACTTGCCATATCATACGTTATATTGATGGATGAGACTGATGAGAGCGCTAAAGAAAATTACTGAACTTTTTTATCAATCGGGAAAAGATCAGGCAAGATTTACATCAAATATATATCTATAGCATTCAATGGTCATATAATATATTTATAAACTTTTCGACTAGTTTTCAGAAATTAATTCAAAACTTTAAATTTGATTGTGGAGCAAGGGAGCTATTGATTATACAATAATATTTATTTTATTTATAAAATAATTTAATTTATGAGAAACTTTTTGTTCAAAATATTTCTAATTAAAGACGTGGTGTTTCACAAGAAATCAGGGAATAAGAAAGAAAGTGAGTGACCCAACTTAGTTAATATGTGCGATAGTCCAAGTACTAAAACAAAATAATATAGTATACCTACGACCAGAAACTAGAATCTTTTGATTTTACCAGTACTGTTTCCGGTTCCGATTTTTAGTGAAAAAATTTAACGGTTCTGATTCAGTACCGGTTATTTTTTAAAAGAAATATGTGATTCCGGTTCTCATCAGTTTGAAATAAAATATTGAATTTTATATTTTAGACGGAGTAAAATATTTGAAGGCCTATAATACACGTAAATAAACATAATAGTAGTAATAATAATATAATATAATAGTCAATGAGTTTATTAGAGTTTTTAGCAAGTATTTCAACGAAAAAAGTTAATGACCTCGTTTTGCTTATTTGTAAGGGAGTATTTCAACTTATTTTAATTTTTTTTTTCACGTAATTTAAAATTTTTCCTCGAGCATCAAAATTCTTAATTTTACCTCTGGTTCAGTAGTACCTACAAATAAGTAGGTACGGGCTGAAAATATTGGCCACTACCAAACTCAATGTTATTATCTCAAAGTTCAATACTACCTATATTATGGGCGTGAGCTACATAAAAAAATAAACATGTATAAGTACTACGAAAATACCGATTGATATTTATTAGAATATTATTATAATAATAGATTGAATTAAAAATTACAATAAAATCACAAGATGAGTAACTATTTTATAGATAAAAATTTTATTATAGAACAAATAAGGAATAATCTTTATTATTCGTAGGTTCTGGTTTAGTTTCTGTTTACAAAATGCTTAATGATTCTTTTCGGTTCGGTTCCAGCCCCTACTTACGATACGTGTTTGATACAATTAATGTATGTACTTAATATCGTACGGTGCAATAATTGATCTATAACCTTTTTTTATGCCATTAATTTTTTATATCTTAAATTTTTTTTGTAATTTATTTTCACCCACATTATAATGTTAATTATTCTGTTTTATGACTATAGTGATTTTGTCATGAAGACCCTAAAATACCAATACATTGGATATCCAGGGACATAGACGTTTGACGGTTATTCCGACAATAATCTTGTGAGTAATATTTGTATTTTATTTAATTTTAAGCATGATCAAATTTCTAAAAAGAGCAATGAACTCCAACTGAAATATTTTTAGAAATAATTTGAGAGAAGATCACTTATAAATGTTGATATTCGGCTTACAAATACTTACAAATTACACACTTCATTTTGGCGTAGTACAATTTCGAAAAAATTACAATTTTATTGTTTTATTGGATAATTTATATGAAGGTAATTGCGATGTATACTTTTAAGTGAATAATTAGAGAAAGAATGACTTGTTCGTTTTTATTTTGGGTTTACAAATAAATACAATAATTTTATATAAGAATGACCTAATTTAAAATCAGCTGTCCAATTTTGGGTAACCAACTTCACGTACATTATTTTTGCACCCAATACTGATTTTCCCAGATATATATTATTTTTAAAAATACTGCAGTTTATACTGAAAATATAATTAACAATAATAGTATGTATACTATATGCCTAGCAATTTTACATAAATATAATTAATTTTATACTTATTTATTTCACGCTCAATCACACTTATTGCTTACATTAAATTTTGTTCTTACAATGAAATATTAAACATACTGAATCTCAAATAATAATATATAATATATAATGGGCAGTTATAGTCATACTTGTACCGAAATTTTGCTCGAAATCGATTTTTTGAATGCAATGATTTATTATTATGTTCTAATGCAATACACGCAACAAGGGTATCTTCTCTGATAAGCAAAGTGCATCCACCAAAATTACATCTGATGAATAAAGTCCTCACATCTTTTTTTTTGTGATATATACTCATATTTATATTTTTGGGGTAATATAAATCGACTAAAAGTTATAAGGTAAAGAGTATTACAATAGGAAATATATTCTAGTAGATACATTAAGATGCTATTTTTTTTTTGTTTTCCAGTAGTTTTTATGGGCATACAGAAAACTGCCGGAAGTAACGAAAACATTTACAATAATATTGTACTGATCTACGCTCAAAATGGGTTTTCGAATACAATGATTTATTTTGACATAAAATATTAAAATTATTATTTTCCAGTTGAGTTATATATTTTAAATTACGAATATATATCTTTTAGATGAATATTCTCTAAAATTGGAAATACGATTTATTTTTAATCATATAATATAAATATATATATATATATATATTTATATTAAATTTAAAAATTATATATAATATTTTTGCTAAAATAATACATTTTAACATTTATAATCACTAATAAGATTACTAAGAATAATTAATTACAACAAGAAAATAATTTAATACTAATACACCTAAAGACAGAAGCTATCACAAATAAGCCATTACTTTACCGATAAAAATGTAGTTCAAATATAAATAGATATACGAATATAAACTCGATATAAGAATAATTACACAAATATTGGATTAAAGACGAAAAAGAAAACTTTGAGCGATTTTGTTTTTGAAGATTTTAATGTTCTGATCCCGATGTGATTTATATTAAAAAAATTAGGTTCCTATACTATCCTGAAATCAGAGACTATACCACTATTATACATGGGGGGGGGGGGCAATAAAACTGTTTGATTAATAATTATCATAGTTTGGCTCGAGTACCAAATAAATTTTAAATAAATAATTATTTCAGAAGACTGTAATGCGTGATTGACTACAAAGTTGGTAATATTATGAAATTTACTTAACTTCACCGAACCATGTAATTTGATTTTCTAAAATAATAAAAAAAATTAGTTTTTTTTAACATTGAATTTAATAGTGTTTTCAAAACGGGATCCACTTGTATTTACTTTTTAAATAATAATAAAAAAAATAAAAATAAAATGAAATAAAAATACGTTCTCACATATTTAAAATAATTAAAAATAAAATGTTTAGCACACTGTTACCAGATATTATTATTAATAATTATTTTCCAAAACACATTTACTTTGCTCTTTGACCTACCTACTCGATGTGGTTTTTCACAACAAATATATTTTCGATATAAATTTCGACATTTATAGTTTATTTATTTATAAGTTCATAAACGTCAAAAGTATATAACTTTCAAACTAATAGTAAGTTCAGCCATATCTTAGGAATAAAGAGATATACTAAATAAAATAAACAATTTCAAAAAGCACGAATTTTTACATTTTTAAAGTATATAAACGCATTATAAAAAAAATTATGTTGTTTTATTAGTTCATTATTAATTACTTAACAACTAAGTACAAAATATAAATTATAACTAAACTATCAAATTCTATATAAAACTTCATACACATTTAAAAAAAAAAAATATTTATTTAAAAAGGCTATTTTTTAACCAGAAATAACGTATTCTGAAAAAATAGTGATTATCGCGATTTTTTGACAATAACTAATAAAGTACATGCGGCCAATTTTGAAAACACCATCAAATTCAAGATCAAAAATGAAGTTATTAAAAATAAAAACTAAAATTAAAAAAATTATTCTTGTACTGTATACTGCATTATTTCTTTCAAAATGAATAATATTTTAAAATATATAGTTGTATGACAAAATAGGTATATTCTTATATCGATTTAATATTTGAAATAATAAATATTAAATATTTGATTTAAAATCACCAATTATTTTATTATCATTATTTTGTTATATTATATACTAACACGAATCAAGGTGGGCAGGCCCCCTGAGCTCTCCCTAAATACACTACTGTCTGAAATTATATATTGTATATCACGCAAAATCTAAAATAATATAAAAATAATGTCAATAAACTTATACCCGTAATTATATTATATCTAATGCAAATAAATGTATATTATAGTAAAACACCTGGGTACATGCTCTTTTTTCATAAATTTTGTTATTAATATACATACATTAATTTTACTTTTATAAATATTGTTATTGTTTATAATATGTATTTGTTTTCACTTTTATAAGAGGATTATATATTTTAAATAATTAATTTTAAATATATTTTATTTCAACGTTAAAAGTATGGTATACACGTTAAAAGGTTCAACGATTTAATATACGATTGACTACTATACTATATGGCTTCTTCTTCTTCTCCTTGGCCTTCTCTTCCAACTATTTGGGGTCGGCCACCCTGGTCCTACATTTCCACTTAACTATCTATCTCCCGCATCTTCTTCACTTACTCCCACCTTTTTCATATCACTCGCCATCACATCCCTCCATCTCTTTTTCGGTCTTCCTCTTCCCCTCTTACCAACAACATGCATTTCCCTTACTAATCTTACTGCCTCAGTCTCTTCCCTCCTTAATACATGCCCTTAATCTATTTTTCTCATTTTGTCTACTATCGAAGTTACCCCTATACTACCTACTACCCTACTACCTCTGATATACTCATTTCTTATTTTATCCTCTCTAGTAACTCCACTCATCCACCTTAACATTCTCATCTCAGCGACACTCATTCTCTGTTCTATCTTTCTATCTACTGCCCAACATTCTGTTCCATATATCATTGCAGGTCTCACCACTGCCTTATAAAATTTACCTTTTAATCTAATAGGGATTCTTTTATCACACAGAATACCTGACGCTTCTCTCCACTTTGTCCATCCACACTTAATCCTGTGTTTCATATCCTCTTCGAAACCCCCATCTTTCTGTATAACGGACCCTAAATACT
>JAIPRL010005041.1:5570-34419 GCA_025469235.1 Pemphigus obesinymphae
AGTTAACAACAAGTACTACAAACAACAAGTAGTTGTTTAACACTGAAGATGAAAACATTGTTTTCGAAATATGTATTTGTTAAATAAAAACAAATTATTTTGTAGAAACTGGGTATTTATTTATACAACTAAAATTACTGTTTCTCAAAACACATTTTGCCTAGTTTTTAATAATTATTTATTAAACCTTCATAATAAAAATATGTTACTGGTATGGGACTATTTTTTAATTACTTCTGAAATGCATTTAAATATTTTTCAAACATGAGATTTCTATTTTTCTAAAAATATCTTTAAAATTGCCTATACAAAACCCTTTAAAAAGCGGGCATCCTCTTAATATATATGCAAAAAGTTGATACAAATCGAATTTCGCATGTCATAAATTAAAATATAAATATGTTTATATTTTTAATTAGATTTTCATGTTAATATGTAGTTAAACGTAATTAAAAAAATAATAATAATAATATTGATAAGAAAAGTTATTACGATTTTATTTACATACCGATTACTGTAAAGTGGATAAACTAAATATTAATATATATATATATATATATATAATAATACTTGTTACTACAGTAGTCACTCCATAATTCGAACCTCGATAATTCGAAAAACTCCATAAATCGAACTAAACGCTAAGTCCCCTGAGAAAACCTCTATAATTAGAAAAAAATATATGTATTATTTTTTTTTCACAAACCTCTATAATTCGAATATCTTTAAACATGATTATATGTAAGTGTACAACGATGGTTAAATATTATCGTAGTTATATATAAAATAATAGATTTCTTTAATAATATGTAAAATATAATAATATGTATGTACGAATAATAAATAAATAAATATCAATTAATAATTTTAAAATATAATTATACTGTATTTATAATAAGTAAATGTCAAAATAAACGTAATATTTTTCACCTCTCTTTAATTCAAATTAATTTTTTTTCCCTCGATTATTCAAACACTTGGTAAATCGAAAAACTCTATAAATCGAATTTTTAACTCGGTTCCCTGAATTTCGAATTATCGAGTGACTACTGTATTTATAATTATTTTATAATAAATCCGAAGTCACAATATTATACACTTTTATTTTGATTATACGCATTTCAACAACAATAATAAACTAATAGTTTGGTTCGGGCTCAAGACACCTAAATTTAGAGTTTGACCCAACTCTAAATGATATTTTTTATATTATACTAAACTTAACATTAAATAAAAAGTAGTTAACTAAGCATTTTAGTATTTACTTGATTTTTAGTAGTTTTGTAATCGTTAAAATCTTTTTCTAGGTTAGAAAACTTTAAATGCCATTCACTTTGATTTTTTTGTAATGCCAAGTTAATTTGACATTCATCATCTAATTTGTTTTTTGTTTGTTCTAATTTAGTTGTTAAATTATGAACCTAAATATTACAACAATAAGTATTAATAATAATGTATTAAATTTAACATATCTAAATGCCTACTTTTTTTTCCAATATTGATTTTTCTTTTGTTACTGTATTTACACGTTCAACGAGTTTTTGATTTTCTTCAATCTTTTGTTCTATTATATTACTGTCTTTAGAAGCACTGCTGATGATTTTCTGTAATTTTTCATTTTCTTTGAGCGCTGCCTTCGCCTTAGAATTTACATTATTTATCTAAATAAATAATAAATGATTAAAATTACATTAATTCAAATATTTTATAGCAAACAAATGATAGATTTAAATTTTATTAAATATAAATTATAATTTACTTCAACAATAGTATTTTCTTCAAATTGTTTCATTTGGTTTTCAAAATATTTTCTTTGTGATTCTAATTGAGTGGTTAAAAGATAAGTAAACTCAAGTTGTACTGATTCAATTTTTTGGTCGGTATCCTAAAAAAAATTTATCAAATGTAGATTAATCGACATTAAATTCGTACATGTGAGTATACATATAACATAATTTTCTATGATTATACCATATTTGTATACACAGGGTGTATTATGAGGATTTTACAATTTGTACGTAGGAATTATATTTAAGTACGTTAAATCCTCATAATATACCCTGTATGTATAATTTTTACATCAAGTTTTCCAGGTGAGCTTCCTTCAACTAATTTTCCATCTCCCTTGTTTTGGACCAAACGATGAACAAAATTGTCACCGACATAATCCCACACACGATTGTTTCCTAAGTTCATAGAATAACAGTGTGATGTTTCTAAATAGTGACTAAAAAAATTAATTGTATGAATACATCAGTAAACAGATACATGTGAATTTTTAATAATTACTTATAGGCATGACCTTTTACATAACGACCACATCCAACATAACCACAAATTAAACATATCCACAATGATTCCGAAGAATGACATTCCTGACAATGATTGTCTGGAATAGTTTCAGGTGTTTGAACATACCGACATACTGGACAACTGGATTGAGAATCAAATTTATTTTATTAATAAAGGATAATATATAATACTATTCGTGTATAGTTATATTACCTAGTATCTCCCCATTTGGTCAAACAGTTCCCATGGAATGAATGATTACAAAGTATAGTTAAAATACCATCTACAGATTCATCCATGCGTTCTAAACAAACAGCGCACACGGGAAGTTCAGTGTGCTGGGATGGAGGAGCACTACACCCGGGTTCGTCTTCTTTTATCACTTCAACTTTAGATACAAAAACTAAATTACAACAACAATCTGGTTCCAATGAATTGAACGGCATGCCGTTGAATGAATGAAAGAAATCCATTGTTGCTTCCTGTAATATTAAAACAAAATAATTATACTGTTAAATATTCATTATATTACATATATCAGCTTACTTGACTTCTAAATGAAATAAGAGTCATGTATCGATTAAGAGATGCAGCATCCCGTATTATTCGTATGTGATGAATATTCTCTTGACAGGCAGCTATGAAAGTAAGTAAGTCATGGCAGTTCATGTTTGATGGAACAGATAAAATACAAATCATTTGACTACGACTACTTGCATTATCTACTAGTGTCAATTTGCTGTAAACAAATTAATAGAATTATAGTATTATATTAATTTACTATACTAGGATAAAAATGTAATATAATATAAACAAAATTACTAAATATAATAGATAAGTATTTGTTTTAACTAATTGTTCTTACTTTTCTTTATAAACATGTAGAACACCCTTCGTAGCTTCAACAAATGGATTCCCTGAAATAAAATTGATCTGTTCTGCTGCATCATGATTTCGTTTTTTATTTTTTTTTCTTAATCCCTTAGAATTTAATCCTTTAGGAGTAGGCTTTTTAAGGAATTCAATTTTTTTTGAGTTTCCATCAATTAATGGTTCAACAGGAGCTGTACCATCAACACGGCCATATGTCTCTACTGTTAGTTCTCTAGATTTACGGCGCCCTCGACAAGACATGATTTTTCGTTTATCTATAAACACATTAATATTACTAAATATAAATTATGACAATAACTATTTGTTATTAAGCATAACTATTTTTATTTTTTTTTTTAACAGTAAGACTAAATAAAATTATACTACGATTTACGACAGATTAAATATAATTACATAAGGAGTAGGATATAAATGGTTATTTATATACATTAAATATTGTTAAAAACTAATGTTAGGTACCTATTTGTTTATTATAGCAACACATCAAATAAAACTAATTTTACATTTATTTATTTTTACATACATTTATTTATTAATTATATTGTTAGTACTGATTTTTTTAACACAGTATAATCTCTGTAAAACAGCAACATGGCAGAAATTAAAGTGATAGATCAAATAATCTGCCCCATTTTGTAATGTAATAAAAATACCCAGCATATTACTGAAATCAAGATTAGCTAATACTTATTGTGTACATACAATAATAAAACACGGGGGAGAAATAACTCATAAAAATCATTGTACACATTTTTGGAAATCTCTGCAGGTAATCTTTAGAACTTTTCATAGTTTATAAGCAATTTTAAAAGTAATTGGTATATTATATTCTTAGATCATATACGAAAAATGTAGATATGTGTATTATTACTTGTATAAATACTTATACTAGTGGCAATAACTACCAAATTGTCAAAATTTTATTACCTAGGTATATTATTGTTTAAATGGATAATTCTGCTTCTATTTTTATCACTTCCATGCAGTAAAATTATACTTTAGTATCTCAAAATTTGATTTTAAAATTGTATAAGTACCAAAAATTACAAATATAATTTTCAAAACAATTAACTTTTATTAGATACGGCATTTAGTATTTACTAGGTACTAGAAGGGCAATACACCTTATTTTATATTACTAAATGTCATACAATCAAATGTTTACTATTATTAATACATATATGTGATATGATAATGGAATACACATGAAAATATGATACCTATTAATTAAATTATTATTAATGGATATTTTAGTAATAATTTCCAGTATCTATCTAATCCGGTTGTTCCACTAATCAGACAGTGCTTTGATCCATGTGTTAAATTGCTAAGACTACACTGTACATTTATATTATTATATAAGTAATAAATGTTCTAGTTTGTCGAGTATCATTAGTCCGCATAAATCTAATAATATTCTAAACCCCATTAGTTTTTCAACATTTACACATACCCCAATTGGTTAGAGTTTGTTGTTGCGCTTCGTCCGATTGTGTACAGTCTTCTGTCAGTTCGAATCTCAGCACGCAAAGAGACACGGACATTGCATACTATGTACTTTTGCAGACACATACACACGTCCTGGTCGACCTTAGTTTTAAAATTTTGAATTATTGTATCATCTCTTGTGCAATTTTGTGAATATAAATTTAGTGTTTTATTATTTAGTCTTTTGTGTCTTGTGTGTGTCAGCTGTGAATTGTGACGAATTATTTACCAGTTTTCACTTTCATAGGTACACAATTAATTTCTTGCTTGCAAAACGCGAATTGTCCTCTTATCACAAACACTGATAACGTGTTTGAATTTTCTGAAAAGACACATGGCACATGGCGCATGTTGTGCAGCGAGGACGATCGGGGAAAGGATTGGGAACACTGCACAACATTTCAAATGGCGACAGGATCAACGGAAAATTTTAACAAAAAACTACGGTACTGGAAAACTGCCGCTCGTCTATTGTTGTTTGGATTTATTGCGTATTGTTCGTTTTCCTTTCTTTATGTTTGCCGTGATTTTTTGAATTAAACTAATAGTGGCTTGAGATTTTTATAGTATAAAAATAGAGTTTATAGTAAAGTCCAAATGAATACATCAGTTGTGTAGATACGTACCATGATGGACAGTTGTAATATAAAAGTTGCCATCAAGGCTAGGCCGTTGAACGACAATGAACGGTCGGACGGTAGACTTTACTGGAAAATAGAATCTAACAACAGTGTGATTCACGTAGACCCGATCACCGAGAAGAAAAATGGAGAACAATTCTTTTTCGGTAAATACTATAATCTTTTACTTTATTAACTTTTGTCGTATGTGTTCATAACTATTAAATGCAAAATCGTTTGTTACCTATGATACCTAATGTTGGTGTATACCCCCTATATAATGTAATCCAAAAATGTCTGTGAAAAATTAATTATTTTTCTATTCAACACTAGGTAGGTATAGTTCAATCGTAGAATACTATTTCAATGGACAAACTAAAAACAACACACACATTCTTATCTTATTACTTCCAAATTATAAAAATAGAATTGAAATACCTACCATTCTATTTCAACATAAAAAAAAATAATAACCAAATGTCTACCTTCGACTTTATTTTCATCATTTAATATTATTATTGATTTGTCTTAATTACACTTATTTTTTAAACAAATTTTCCAAAAAAATACTAGGTAGGTATAAGTACCTGGTATTTATAGGTACCACCTACCCTCTATCTACCTAAAAAATTTAAATCATCATAACTTTCAACCTATTTTGTGATTTAATCGTTGTCCTTTCAACTAAGTACGTAATTATTAGTAAAAATATTGGGGGTAGGTAGCTAAACAAAATTGATACCTTAAATATTATATCAAGTTATTTATATAATTTATTAATAACGTACCTACCTATTAACGTCATAATTAAATTTGATTGCAAAATTCTATGTATACTTACCTAAATAGTTAATATTAGCACATATTATTAGGTACCTACCTATATAAAATAATATTTCAATATTCTTAAAATTTAGTGAGGATGGTTCTGTGACATTATTAAACACACAAACGTAAAATCGACTTAAGAAGTTTGTTGTTTGTCTTACATACCTACGCATAACATAGCAAATTTATGTACCGCATTCTTACTACAGTTTATTTATAATTAATATTAAAGTACATTTACCTATTATCAAATTTGTAGAGAAGAACATAAATTACATTCTAACGTAGATCTTTAAAAATTGTATACGTTTTACATTATAGTTAGGTATATACATTCAAAAAAATTAGTTATTTATCTACTTATACCTAACTTGTTTAAAAATAAAGTTTTTAAAAAAAGCATGCTTTATGTTCTCTACAAATTTGATAATAGAGAAATTTATTCTAATATTAATTATAAATAAACTGTAGTAAAAATACATTACGTAGATTTACTATATTTTGGATATGTAAAATAGACAACAAAAGTGTGTGTATACTAAATTCAATTTAAGTTTATATCAAAACGAGCATGCAAAATATAATTATGGTGTCTTTTTAAAAGTGGGATAAAATTGTTTTGAATTCGTCCGTTTGTCTTCTAAGGATCAATGGAGGCAGTATTTTTTTTTTTTTTGATATGTTATTTATCATTAAAAATCACTGTTGTTAAACAAATACTACAAATAAGATTATTATAATCTATCATAGGTAATAAAGAAAAATACCTCATTCGATCCCTAGAAGACAAGCCGACAAATTCAAATGTGTTTTTAAATTTTAAATGCTAAATTCCACAATTTTATTGGGAACTTATTCTAAGCTTATTGGTCTTGGTCAATGGAAATATCGTGATTACGCAACAACAACAAAAGTATAAGTATGGGGCTATTTCTATATTAATTATAAAATGTACTTAAATATTTTTATTTTTCCTAAACTTTCTTTAAAATTATCTATGTAACAACTTTTTAATAACACAGGTGTTTCAGCCCTTGATTAATTAATTAGTAGATAGGTAACAATATTTTCAAAAAAATTAAAATTTTTAGATTTATTAGATATATTTAGGATCTTTATTACATAAGTGCCATACTTGAATTTTTTATTAATTAGATAGGTACCTAGGTATTTTTGGGCAATGTTTTTAATATTTTTTGTTTTCAGCGTTAAAAAAATTTGTTCCATTATTTTATAGATTTGTTTTTATAATTTTAAACTCGCATCAAAACATGTTGAATCTTAAATAGGTACCTACCAAATGTTTCAATATTTCAATATAGATATTATGTAAATAGTATTTAAAGGCTAATACTACTTTGTAGATATTTTTGACCATTTTTTTTTTTTTTTTGTTATTATTGTCTGTCTTAAATACTTCTTTAACTACGTATTTGAAAATGATACCCAAAATTGTATGCGAGAGATAATTTTTTAAATGGTCTAAACCGTTGATTTTTTAGTAAAGTTACGATGCTGATTTGCAGGTAATTTGAAAGCAAGCTTCGAATACTCGTTTTTTAAATTTTAATAATGGAAACATTAAATTTATATTTTCTATTGAAGTACCTACATAGGATTTTTTCGATTGAATGAAATTTAATGATTCTTTTGCAGATTTATTCATAAAAAAAATTTTTTTCCTTCAAATTGATGTCATTTTTTGTAAAATTCAATATTTTTGAAAAATCGTACGTACTTCACTAGATTTTTTCATCTTTCTTTCTTGTTTTATATTGAAAAATGTGATCTGCAGGTTGTCGCCCGTGGAGGTCATTTAAAAAAAGTTTCCTTTCATGAGCCAATCCACCACCATTTTGTTTTAAAATAATTTAAAAAAATGTTCTTGCACTTCAAGAATTATTAACATATACCTATAAAATAGTATTTAAAATATATTAATTCATTTTTTTAAATTAAACTGGAGAAAATGACCCTTAATTTTTGTGTACACATAAGAAAGTAAAACAAATTATAAGGTACCTAGTATTACCCTTTAATTTAATGTATTTATTAATACTATTTTAACAATAAGGTAGATACTACTATTAGGTACCTACCTAATAATATTTATAATTTTTTAATCATTTTACAACTGACAAAATTTAAAAATGTGTGATGATACCTACCTAAATTAATATTTGACTACCTATTCAATCTTATTGTAAAATTGCTTTGAAAACATGTATATACAATAGCACTAATAATTATTATTAATTAGGTATAAAATATAATAATATACTTTTGATGTAAAATATTAAAATTATAATTAATATCAATACCTAGACTGGCTAATATTATAAGTCTATGTATCAAACAAAAGAGATTAATATTCTAACTGTTATTATTTGGGAACCAACTTACGATTATTTTTTTTTTTAAATGTATTAATCTAAGGATATTTGATGGGTTATTAATGTGGTATATACCCTTTTAATACTGACATCATATTATTTTGAGTATTTTTATATTTTGTATAAAGTTATTTTTTGATTTTTGTGGTTTACGCCCTTTTAAAAAACTCAGTCAAAAATAATTTGTGACATTAAAAAAAAAGTTGAATGTTTTCTAGTACTGATAAATGTGTATACATTATGTATAGGTACGTAACATTAGCTGATGTGTTAAGATTTTAAAAAAAATGTTGGAAAGGAATTAGGTACCTACTTCTTAACAAAGTACATTGCAATTAATATAATATATCCATATTGGTTACAAATATTGATCAAATTACTCGGTAGGGACATATTTAAATAATTTAAAAAAAAAAATGTTTTGTATTTCCAATTTCTAGCATTTTCTAGAGCCAAAATAAAATAACTGGAATAATATTTAGTTTTGATATTAGTGGATGCACCTAAAATATCCTCTTTTTTTATTAATTGTGTTTACAGTTTCTTATATATAAATAAATTGTATGTATCTATTTATATATCATATATTGTGCATGTAAAAACAACTATAATCGCAGCTGGCTTAAATAAATGAACGAATAAATAAATAATAAAATCATAAATAAATGAGCTGCAATGAATGGTATTACATTTTAGCAAGGTATTTATTGCAATATTTCCTAATTATTGGACAGTAAATGGCAGTAAATTTTCAAATGATCATTGATAGGGGTGGGGGCAGCATTATTGTATTTGCGTGGTGATAGAAATATTTTTAATATTACTGTGGCTCATTTCCAGGGTTTGACGTAGTTCATTCATTCATTCATTACTTTTTTAACAATACCTTATATTATATATGTAATAAATAAGCAAATCAAAATATTTATTTGTCTTTTTCGTGAGCTTTTTTCTTTATTTTTAGCTTACGCATATCACAATTTTACTCAATAAAAACCTAGTATGTTGAAACATATAAATATCTCTGCTTATTACATTTTTAACCTTCGAGTGGGCACACTATTATTTGTAGTATGAGTAGTTGTGCATTGTAAACTTTACAACAGACCTACTATGTTCTTATAATCGTTCACATATCAAATATTAATACATTTACTGTATTATAAACTTTAATTTATTGATTTTGGTAATAAAATAAAATAAATTGCATTACCCTCATTGTTTTTTTTTTTATATAGAATATAAGTAAAAAAATATCACAAGTACAAAACTATTGTATTATTTACGCCTCGAAGGTTAACAATATTATTACCTACCTAATAAGAAAAATACCATAAATATATTTTTTAAAAAAAAACTGTTTTTTAAACCCTGATTTTTTTTACATGTGACTATAGAATCTATGGGGTAGGTACACAATTGATGATAAGTGTAACACTAATAGTTTCTATATGTATATTTTTCTGATTTTGTAATTGTGAATTGTGAACATGTAGAGAAGCTCTTATACAAAAACAAACTTATATACATATCTATTATTTGTTAAATTTAGATAGAGTATATTGCAGTAATTCAACTAATTATGACGTATTTGATGAGATTGTCAGACCAATTATTGACAGAGGTGTGCAAGGGTTCAATGGTACAGTGTTTGCATATGGCCAAACTGCTTCTGGTAAAACATATACTATGTCTGGTGATAAATCAAACCCTGGAATAATTCCATTAGCTATCAATTACATGTTTGATGCTATGAATAGTTCTACTAGTAGAGAATATTTACTCAGGTATAATATTAATGTTTTCATTAATTCTTATGTACCTATTAACATATTATGTTATTTAGAGCTTGTTACTTAGAAATTTACAATGAAAAACTTATTGATCTACTTGAGGCAAAAAACAGCAAAGATCAAACAAAAAAAATTGAAATTCAAAAAGATGGCTTACATATCACATCTTTAAAAGCTGTTGTGTGTCAAAATGCTCAAATGGTAAAACTATAAATAATATGTTGTTCGTGATTTTTTAAGTTCTAACTTAATTTATTTTCAGGTAATTGATCTTATGAAAATTGGTGAGAAAAACCGAAGTATTGGAGAAACAAACATGAATGAGAGATCATCAAGATCTCACACAATATTTCGTATTGTAAGTATTTTTTAAATTATTTATAATAAAAGATCCAATATTTTATTGGCAATTTTTATGTACAAAGCAAGGCTTTGAAACGAAAAACACTCTGGTTTTATGCTTAAAAAGGAAAAACCGAAACCGTTAATCACAAAACCTGAAAAAATTCCATAACACCTGAATTTTAATCATTCCTAAATAAGAACAACCACATCTTATTATTTTCTTGTATTTTTAAAGAAAATAAAATATCGAAACACTGTAATCATCTAGAAAAATAAATCAAATTTCTCCACAATTATACATTTATATTATACCAATTCTAAATGTTAGTAGATTTTTAAATATATATGCAAAAAAAATATGAAAGGTCTGTGTGCATTTATATTTACATTTAAGTATAGAAATATTGGCATGCAGTTTATGAAAATTGCACTTTTTTAACAATATCTCAACAATGGAAGCTTGAAACAAAATTGTTGTAAGACCTTTTTTATGCGTTTGTTGTTCGACCGAGATATCTGAAATTCAAAACCCGATTTGCTGCAACTATACACTATTTGGTAGTCCATATACAAGTTTGAAAGTCAATTTTGTCATAGTTATAAGCAATGGTACTTCATCATTTTTTTGTCAAAAATTTCAACTCAACTTACTAAGATATTATACTATTCCTGAGCATTTGATATCTAACTAATATTTCTATCATGGTAACTCCATTGTACCTAAATTTCAACTAATAATTTCTAATCAAAAAAATAATCATAATAAAATGAAAACACAATAAATAAAAAAATATGAGAAAGTTTTCTGAAATTAATTTTATTAAAAATTAGAAATTAATAGCATTTTGAACTTCACAGCATTTCAAATTTGTCAGTATTTTTTATATGAAAGCAAGACTGTTTTAAATTAGCGGTCAATTTAAAGATATTTAAATTTTGGTAGAGCTACCTACTAATAATATAATCCGTGATGCACTGTTTACCACGAAAACCATAATATCTGATTATATAATTGTGTTATTTTAGTTTCAACGATGAATTCAAATCCAAACTAAACTTTGAAATTAAAACTAAAATGATCATTATCTTTTTTTTTAAATAGGTAGTTTGTAATAATAATAGTTCTTAATAAGTTTTAACTCTGTTCAAATTCGGTTTGATTTTTGAACTCGACTGTTCAACCCAATGCTTCTTTTAAGCATTGTGATTTAAAAATAACAGTTGTTATATAGTTGTTACTTTAAAAAAACTGCTAAGAATACCGCATTATTGTATTTCAATAGTTTTGTCTCTCAAGCCTTACAAATATTAATTAACTTAACATATTTATTTTGAGTGCCGGTTCTGTATTCACTAAATTTGACTTACAAAGTGAGTACCTATGCGTATTCTATTTGTTTAATAAAATGACCCTGGCGTGGGAAGCAAATCTATATTGAATTATCGTTTTCAAGACGTCAAATAGAATCTATTTAAAGAGTTTAGTAATATTATACAGAATAGTTTTTCGAATGCAATAATTTATTTTGCTTTAAAATTTTAAATAATAATAATACATTCTGCCCCAGGATGCGAAGAAAGAAAAATTTAATTTTTTAAAAGAGTTAAATATAGATGGAAGGTGAGGAGAGGTAGATCAAAGAAAAAGTGGTAAACTTATTAAGGGTTATAGATTATGAAAGCATGTAAACAAGTATTTAATTTTGTAATAAACAATAATATTGTTTTTATAATTATTTTAGATTTTAGAAAGTCGAAATATAGATGATGATTGTGATGGGGCTTACAAACAATCTGTGATAAATTTAGTTGACTTGGCTGGTTCAGAACGAAGTAGTCAAACACAATCATCTATGGAACGATTTAAAGAAGGTTGTAAGATCAATAGTTCTTTAACAACCCTAGGTCTTGTCATTCAACAACTTAGTGAATGTCCAGATAGGTAAATTAAAATTAATTTTGTTATAAATAATATAAATTGCTAGTTGAAATATAAAAATATAAATATAAGTCTATATAATATATTTATATATACATTGCATTAATATTTTTTAAGCTCTCAACATATCAACTTTCGGGACAGTAAACTAACGAGAATATTACAAACATCTCTTGGTGGAAATTCTTTAACTGCTATAATTTGTACAATAACTTTGGCAGTTGAAGATCAAACTAATAACACATTGAGGTATTAAAACTTAAATACTTGCTAATTATAATAATCTACTATATACTTTTTTTTATTAGTTTTGCTTCCCGTGCTAAAAAAATTAAGAACTCTGCTAAAGTAAATGAAAATATCACAGATGAAACGCTTCTAAAACGTTATAGAGTTCAACTTTCTAAATTGCATAAAGAATTAGAGGGTATAAAACAAAATCAATATGAAAATGATGAAGTAAATGAAATTAAATATAAGTATCAAATAGAAAAGCGTACAAATGAAGAATTGAAAGAACGGATAATGAGATTACAAAAAAATATGATAACATCTGTTGGGAATAAAGATCAACCCTCAAATAAAGTAAATTAAAGAATAATACTACTATATACCTAAGTTGTTTATTTATTTGATTTATTTATAATATTATTTTAGAAAGGATGTAACCGAAGACGAACATGGGGCGGTAAACTTGACAATACATTTTCTTCGAACAGTATACTTGAAACTATTGAAGAAGATGTAAATATGCCTCGACCTAGCGTGCCATCTAACTTTGGCAATCAAAATAAAGGTTTAAAAACTTTATATAATACTATTTATATTTATTATTAAGGTTTATTTTATATTTTATTTTTAGACTTTAAAACCCCATTAGAACCATTTGAGTGGGATTTAATAAGAGCAGAAAATCGTACGGTAGATATGGAATCCACAAATTATGACAATTCAGAATGTAATATCTCCCCGTATGTTAATAATTATATATAAATATTAAGTACTCAGTCCCAGATGAGTAAATGCTAGACCAAATTTAATTTATTTTCTAGTATACTGCTCGTCATTTCACATAATTTGAACAATTCTATGCCTGTATGATTTAATATAAAAATAATAAATACTGATTTAAGTCATTGTAAGAATAATACACTCCTCCATGGCTATGTGCAGCATGATGTGAGTAAATCATTGGCTACATCCACCTAGTGCAACAATTACAATTTCTAGTATTTATAATTTTCATCTGGGATAGTGTATAAATAACTTACTTTATTTTACATTTTGAATAAATGTTTTTGTTATTTAGACCACCTAATATGCCTTTTAGTACATGTAAAACCCCGAGAAAAGTTCTAAGGGAACGTGTAAACAATTACAAAAATATGTTTGAACTGAGTATGAAGGAAAACAATGAGTTGAGAGAATTCACAACTCTTGAAAGACAAATGTTTTATGAAAATGTAAGTAAACATCGTATACATTAAATTCAATATTTTGTTTATAATTATTATCTTACTTTACAGAATGAACAACTAAAAGAGTTAGGTAATTTAAAAAAATGTGTCGATGATCTTCTAATTGAAAAAAATGAATCTGCCAAACAGATTGAAAAAATGAAATGTGCCATTCAACTAATTGAAAATGAGAAACGTGATATTGAAGTTATTATGGTCATGCAAAAAGATAAATATGAAAAACGAGAAACTGAACTTCTAGCTACAATTCAAGTTAGTATTTCAATAAACCTATGTACAATATCGGATTTTTTTCTATTATTTTGTAATATTTATAGGAAACGAGAGAAGAATTAAATTCTAAAGAAGAACAATTAAAAAGGACTATATTGAGTGATGTATTTATGGCAGAAAAGCATGAAGAAATTAAAAGACTTGAAATGAAAATTAAAGAAATGAGTCAATTGAATAACAAATATATTAATGAAATTGAAATATTAAAATCGGAGTTAATAAATAAAGACCAGCAATTAAATGTAGAATCGTCAAAACATTGTTCACTTTTGAATGAGTTTTCTAATCTTCAAAATCATGTAGATGAAATAAAATCTATTCCTAATGCTATTCGATTATTAGCTAATGAAGGATATTTTACTCTACAAAATCATGAAATCAAGGAACTGGATCGATTATTAGAACACATACGTGATACTGTAGAGCAGTTGCAACAAGAAAATCAGGATTTAATTGATGAAAACAATAATTTAAAATTATTATCAAATAATGTTGATAATCATATGAATAACATAAGAATAGAAAGTAATGAATTAAGGTTACAATTAAATTTAATTGAAAAAAATATTAAGTCTACTATCAATGATTTTAGTGCAAGTTCTGAAATTGATGTTGACAATTCTGATACAAATAGTTTAATTGAATTTGCTGTTAAATATTTTGAACAGAATACAAACGAGATAAATAAACTTACAAGTGAAAATCAAATTTTAAAAGATGAATTATCTTTGTCAAATATCAAACTCTGTGAAATAAAATCATTTGTTTTTGATACTCTTGATAATATTCTTCATAGTATTTCTACTATTGATGTTCAATCAAATAATGAAATAGAAAAATTCAAAAGAGAACTTTCAGAAACTATTGAAGAAAATATATTTTTGAAGTCTAGCATTCAAACATTCAATACATTAACATTTGATTGTGTTAAAATACTTGAACAAGTAAAGACTAATCAATCAAATATTATCCATCTTCAAGATGATCTTATTGTGTGTAATGCTGTTAAAAACAATTTGCAAGTACAACTTGATGAATTGAATGAATTAAATGCTAACCTTAAAATATTAATAGAGAACAAAGCTAAATTCGAAAAAGAAATGCAAGAAGAATTAGACACCAAGTCAATAGAATTAAATGATGCCATTACTAAGATACATAATATACAATTGGTGACTAAAGAAAATGATTTGAAAACTAATTTAAATACTGACATTATAAATCTATTAAATATTGAACTACAAACTGTTAAATCAGATCTTGAAGTCAAATCCAGCTTAGTGTTTGAACTCGAAGAGACTAAACTACACTTATTAACTAAATACGATGAATTAGAGAAAGCCCATCAATCAAATACTAAAAATATTGAAGAAATTGAAAAGCAATTAAGCGATGAATTAGTAGTTTTTAAAACAAATGTTTTGGAAAATTATCTTGAAGAGTTCAAAGAAATGAAAATAAAGATTGAATCAGGTGAGTCTGAAATAGAAAAATTAAATACTTTGCTTGATTCTGTTCAATCTGAGCTTGATAAAAAAAAGAATGATTTTACACAGATTAATAACATCAATTTAGAACTTAAAATGAAATTAGAAGAAAAAGATGTTTCTGAAAATAAAATTAGTGAAGAATTACTGTCAAAAACTAAAGAACTAGACAATGCTCTTTCGCAAATAAATGTCTTGCAATCAACCATTGATGAAATGAAATTAAAAACAGATTCAAATGCTATTGTTTTTAATGATCTAAACATTGAACTTGATAATATTAAATTAGAGTTGAAAGAAAAATCTAAACTTATTGATAAATCAGATGTAATAAAGGATAATAATTTGAAAGAACTAAATGAAATCATTAACACACTTACTTCTGAATTGGAAAAAAAGTCATACAAAGAAGATATTTTAAAAAAAGAACATCAGATTATTTCTGAAGAATTAGAAGATGTTGTTGTTAAAGTCAATGAAGTAAAATCAATAATAGATATTTTGAATAGCAAGAATGAATCCAATATTAATATTATTGAACAACTTACCAACGAACTTGAATATATTAAATATACACTTAATGATAAAATTAGTTTAATTGCTAAATTAGAAAACAGTAACATAGAACTTCTAACGAAATGTAGTGATTCTAATATTAATGAAGATGTTTTGAACAAAATGGTTGCTGAACTTGAAATAAAACTAGAGGATAAAATAAAAGTTGAAAATGAATTACAAGTCAAGTCTATACAATTAGAAGCTGCTCTTGTAAAAGAAAATGAAGTTCAATCTTTGGTAGAAAGTATGGAGAATGAAATAAAAACAAATATTTTCATAATAGAACAATTCAAATCAGAATTAGTCACAAAATCAAATTTATTGATTGAATTAGAAACTACAAATTCTGAACTACTTTTGAAATGTACTGAAATAAATGAAACCAAATCAAATCAAATCAAAGACATCAAAAATCAATTACATGCAGTTATTCAAGAAAAAACCATAATTCAAACAGACTTAAATTTGTTAAACCAAAAATGTTTAGATATTACAATACACCATGATGGAACAATCAAATATTTGGAAGATACATTACAACTACAAGTATTAAATTACAATAAGTTATATAATGATTTTGTTAATTTGTCTAACGATATTGAATCATTATTAACAATTCAAAAAGAAACCGAATCTAATTTGAGGGAAGAAATACTATTTAAATCTACAGAACTTGATGATTTACAAAAACAAATACATGAATCCAGTTTACAACAAGACTATGAAAAACTAGAAGAAGAATATATGTTGAAGTCTCGTGAATTTGATGGAGCCCAAGAAAAAATTATTCATCTAGAAACAATATTGTCAACTAAAGAGGAATCTGAAAAAGTGCTAAGAAATAATTTAAAATCCAAATGCATTGCACTGGAAGAATATAAAAAAAGTGTTGAATTCCTATTTTCCAGAAATGATTCATTTCAAATCAGGGTTAATGATTTTGAAGAGAATGTTTTAGTGGATTTGAATGAAGAATTTGATTCAATGAAATCTGAATTATTAAAAAAAGTTGAAATTGAAAATGCTTTATTGGAAGAAAATACAAAACTGAAATGTAATTTGAATGAACTTCAAGAAAAACTTATCAATGTCACTAAAGAATTGGAACTTAGTGAAGAACGATCAGAAGATTTAGCATCGATTATTAATGTTTTAGTTATTGAAATAAAAGATGCAAATTCTGTTAAGGTAAACTTGGAGTTTCGTTTGAACGAAGCGGAACATGAAATACTAAAATTGGGAGATCTTAATGAAAACCTTGAACGTGAATTGGTTACTGTACATAAAGAATTAGAAATTACATCTATTAATGCAGAACACATGGAAAAACAATTCCATAATCTTGAATCTAAATTCAATGATAAAATTGATTCGGAAGGCTTTAATGTCAGGAATCAATTAATTGATCCACTTGTTGATTATGTACATGATATTAAATTAAAACTCACTGAACTCAATTCTGCAATGATATCAGGAAATCAAAGTGAAAAAAATTTCAGAAGAAAAGTTATGTCAGTTGAAGATGATATACCATTAGATCAAACAATAAATGATAACTCCCTACTAGCATCCCTAGATAATGGAATTGATTTAGAAATTGATAACTTACGTAAGATAATAGAACAGAAAATGGATTTAATAAACACACTTCAAATTGCTAAAGATGACTCTGTAAAAAATATTAATGAACTTCAAAACCAAATGAAAAATTTATATAGTGAAAATAACAAATTGGTTAGTGATATATCATTAATGGAAAATAATTTAAAAGAGAAAACATCATTGGTGAATAATTTAAATGATGAATTGAATCAAGTTAAGAAACAATTTACCAAACTTGAAGAACATAATCTATCATTTATTAATGAACTTCAAGAGCAAAGGAAAAATCTATCTGATGAAAATAATAAATTGGTTAATGATATAACATTAATGAAAAATGATTTAAAAGAAAAAATGTCATTGATGAATAATTTAAATGATGAATTGAATCAAGTTAAAAAACAATTTACTGAACTAGAAGAACACAATCAAGCTATAAAAGAACAAATTCATCATAGCTTTGACATTGATTCAGAATTAAGAAATGGCAAAAAGAACATGATAAATGAAATTAATCTTCTTGAACCTGGAAAAATTGCTGGTGTTCTTACTCATCATAATTTATCTAATTTATTAGATACATTTGTCTCCCTTATAATGGCTAAAGAACAACAATTAATAAATGACTTGATGAATGAGCATAATAAAATCAAACAACAATATGAAGATGAAATCAAACAATTTCAAGAAGATATTAAAAAAGGTAAAGAATGGCAGGAACAGGTTGAAAGTGATAATGAAAAACTTTGTAATGAACTTGAAAATCTCAAATCTGAAAAACATAACTTCCCTAATAAAGAAATTGAAATTAAAGAACTGAAAGAAAAAGCATTGGAAGCTGAAATTCAATCTTTTAACTATTTGAGTGAGTTACAAGAAATAAAAACTCAATTAAGTAAAACTAGTGAACAAAATTACCAAGCATTATCAAACGAGTTTGAAGTATTTAAGAATAGTTCAGAACAATCTATACAAGATCTAAAAACTAAACTTGAAGTTTTAACTAATAAGTATAACGAATCACTAAGTATGTATACAGATCAAAAAAATAGTCGTTCCACTCTTGAAGTTCAAATAAAAAATGTTCAATCCGAATGTGCTTGTTTAAAAGCTATTATTGAAAAAAAAGATGAAGATATAAAAAACTTAATTGATAAAGTTCAGCTGAAAACAAAGGATTACGAAATATTAATTGAAAAGAATAGTCTTCAAAAAGAAGAAATGAAAGACATTCATGAAAAGAAAATTGATGAACTACAATTAGAGTTGAATGAAAAAACTCAAAAGATTTATTGCACAGAAAAGTTACTTAAAGAAGTTACTAAAAATTATAATCAATTATCTGAAGAGAATTCTTTAAATGTACTGAGAATTAAACATGAACAAAACAATGATAATTCTACTGTGAATGCAAGAATAACAGAACTAGAGTGTAATATTCAAACAATTACAGCAATGAACAAAGCAAATCTTGAAAGCTTAGAAACAGAATTAAAAGGAAAGAGTAAGCAACTCGAAGAGACTGAATCACAATGCTCAAAACTTATTCATGAACTTGAAGTTTACAAGTTAAAAATAATTTCAATTGAAAAACAATTGGAATGTTGTTATGAAACGTTAAAGTTAAAAGATGATGAAATTGAAAATTATCAAATAAAATTGAAAAGTAATGATTATGATTTAATTGAAGTTAATAATGTAACTGAAAAATTGAAAGATATATTGAAGTGCACTGATACATTACCCAACATCTATATAAAAATTAGTTTATTAATGAATAAATGTGAATGCTTTGAAAAAGAACTTGAAGTACTGAAACTTATCAACATTAACTTGGACAAAGAATGTGAAGAGATGTTAATTGAAATAAAAGAAAAAGATGATAAGTTGATAGAGTTTTTAACCCAAACAGATGAGCTGAAACAAAATGTTGTATTGTTAACGAAAGAAAGAGATGTCTTGAAAAACAGATGTGAACAATTTAAAAATATCAATGATGATGTCAAAAAATTAAATGATGAAATATGTGGTTATGAAAAAAACATTTATCAACTAAGAAAAGAGAAAGGTCAGATAATTGTACAACACGAAAAAGAACTAACAAAATTGAAAACTGAACTAAAGGAGGTTCATACTAAAAATGTAGAACTTCTAAATGATTGTAATAAATTATCAGGTAAATATCATAGTAAATTCTATGGTGCGTTTGTCTTGGCACATCAAAATACTCTGGCTTCACCGTTATTACTTAATTTGGGTATTAACATCATTTATTAATATTCATGATCATTTTTTCCATCAAGGTAAGGCGATGTGAGTGCCTTACTGGTGTACTAGTGAACACATATATTATTGTAATAAATGATGATTTATTAATAGTGGTCCATGATTTTAAATAAATCTAGAATATTTCGACCTCCATAGTATTATTTAATATTATTTATTAATAATGTATCTGACTGAGTGCTTATAACATATTTTTTACTTTTATGTTGTGGACTAAAAGTGTGAGTGCTATGAGTGTCCCAAGACAAACGTACCCTTATTATATATTATATTCCTATAATAGTAATATATAAAATATGAATCCCAGAAAAAATTTAAATAAATATAATATTTTAATTTTTATAATGTATGTAAATATACATTATAATATAATAATATCAAAAAATAAAAAGTCTGTTGAAATAGTGATAACTCCAGGAAGTATAAGACAATAATATTAGGCTCAAATTATATCAAAGAACATTATAATACTACAATAATTTATATGTATTTCTAATTACAAAATTGCCGATTGACGTTAATTAAAAAATATGTTTATTTATTTAGCGTATAGCATTTTGTTATAAGTACGTATATACAAAGAAATATATATTAAAACTTAAATCATATATTATAAATTTAAAAAAGTGATCAAGCAAAGCAGTATTCTGGATAGTGATAATCATGAATATTATTACTCTATAGTCTTCAGATATTAGATATTAATTTAATATAATTAAAAAGCATAAACATACAATAAAAAAATATAACATGTACCTATAATTAAAAATTTAAAGTTTAATAATAGGGTAATGGGGATTTTTTTTCTGCGTATCATACAATATATATAAATTTAATTTTACAGAGACTGCAAAAAATTTGGAAAAATCGTTAAAAGAAGACATACAGCAATTGAATAGATGTATTGTGGATAAAAATGCTAAAATTTCTACATTAGAACTATTTTCCAAAACAAACAACGATGAACTTAGAAAGAAGAATCTTGAACTGGAACATGTCTTTAAAAGAGCTAGAGAAGAGGTAACAACATTATTATTATCCAAAGTTGTGTATAATATATCTATGCTTTAATTTTTTTATAAACAAATAAAAACTCATTTAGATTTGGAATGTATTAGGGCTGGCATCCTTTAAGCAGCATATTTTTGTATAAGTGATTTCACAGAGTAAATTGTTTTTATAAAAATATTGGTATTCTACTTAAAGTAAAGACTTACTTTATCGCTTTCGATATACATATAAAACAATTTTTTTCCTCATCATAACCAACAGATAACAGTACATTTATAATTTTAACTTTAACATTTACAATATCAATAGAGTTGTAAATATTCGTTAAAGACAGAAATTACAGAAAAACGTCAATTGACTTGATGTCTTTACCACTCGAAGGGTTATTACTTGAAAATTAAAATATTAATTGTTGTACATTTACAAGCCCTGATTATTCTTTATTACCTACTATTGTAGGTACTATTATAACATTTAAATGTAATAATTGAATAATAAAATATATTTTGTAAAATTATTCAAATAAAAAATATAGGGATTTATTTTTTGAAATCCCCATAATTTAAATTTTAAATAGTATGCCTAATGATAAAGTGATATTCAATGATGGGAACCTCTATTAGTGGATGCACACCCACATTCATTGTCTGTCATTTCATGGACAACTTATAAAAAAAAAAAACACAATCCAAAATTTAAATTTAGAGTTTAAACACATTAACAAATGTAAAGAAAAGGTGAATGTTTTCCAGGGTATTGCTGAACCTTTTTTTTAAATGATGTTGACAAAAAAATTAAAAACCAAAAATATTACGTATAGTTTTGTTGGGCAATTTTAATTCGTAGATTGGTCGGAAGCCATCCTCCACTCTTATCTATTATCTCTTTTCCTTTTTTTCATTTGTTGAATATATTCTAATCTTGGTCTTCCCCTGTGGTTCTTCCCTTCTTTAAACCGTTTTAATAATCCTCTATGTCTTTATCCATTTATTTTGTCTTTTAGCTATACTTTTCCATAACAGCTCCCCTTCTGATATTCTTTCCAGTTTCCAGTTATTCTATCCATCCAGCTTATGTTTAACATTCTCCTATAACTCCACATTTTAAACGTTTCTAATCTTTTTCATTCCTCCGCTGTTATTGTCAAGTTTTACACCCATATAAAGCTATACTCCATACATATATGTCTTCAATAGATTTTTTTTGATTTTTAAACTAATGTCTTTTGATGTAAGTAGAGTTTTCTTGTTCTTATTAAAGACTATTTTTGTTTAATAAATATATTTTATTATTTCCCTCCTATTTCTTCCATCATTGCTGATGGCACTTGGTAGTATGTACATTTATCTGCTTATTCTATTCTTTGATTTCCTCGTAGCTTTGTCTGTACTCTGGTTTTATTTTCCATCTGTACAAAATAATTCAAACTATTCATAATTATCATAATTTTTCCTACCTATATTATCCATTAGAAACGGCAAATGCAGATATTACATCCATTTAAAATAAATTAAATTTTTATATATTTGATTATAAATACCTATTTAATTCTTATATATTATACAGTATAGGCTATATAATGATCCTTATTTAAAACGCTAAAAATTAGCTAAACATAATTTTTGTATTAAACAAGTTTGTGTTGTTAATTGACAAGTAGTTTATAGCTTCCAATTTATGACTAAAAACCAGAAATAAAAATTTTTAATTTTCTCTATTCATTTGTAGTCTAATCAGTCATACTTGCACAAAAAATATTGTTAGTTTAAAATGATTAAAAAAGTAATTTTTTTTTTCAATTGAAAGAAAATTCATGACCACCTGCCATGAGTCGCTTCATTGTTTGTAACACATGTGGTCGTTCAAAGTATTTTTAACCGTTCACATATATCTCAATTTGTTTTTAATATTTTACATATAAATGCTTTTATTACTGATTACAAATAATATACTTTACAATTAAAGTTGGTTTTATTAAAACTGTTATATAAGTATAGAACATCATCATACCTTTTGAATAATGTACGTATGACGTGTTAGAAAGTACGTGAAGTAAAACTTGAAACAATGTCGACAGTAAAATATAATACAAGTAAGTGTGTGATGACTGGCGAGACGCATAAAAAACTAAATTCTAAAATTACTAAAATATTGAAAAGATAAATAATACATAACAAAACTGATACCAAATTTAGTCGCACACTGTCTTTTTGTCAGGTAACAAATTTTAAAAATAGCTATACATTCAACAAACAATGATTGAGTTTTCTAAATAGTTCTAAAAAATAGCTTAACATGTACATTAAAGGTATCAAAGTGCACGAAATAAAGTAAATTACTCACAGTGGGTAATTAGTAAAATAATGAAACACAGTATTTTAGACCATTATGCGACTCATGGCGGGTTAACAACACCATTGATGAAAACACCAAATTATGTAATACAATTTTCAGGTCTTCAAACTTACAATTACACCTTTATGACTTGTAAACCTTAAAATCTATAATTATATTAAAAACTATATATTTTTTGAACATTTCATGATTTCAGTATCTACATTTTCAGAATTCTGAATAAATAAGAAAAAAAAATTTTAACTAAATTATATTTTTATAATTATGATGTTATTTTTCAGTAGTTTTCCCTTAGTAAAAAAAAAAAGATGACAATTGATGGGTTCTCTTCCAGTAAAATGTTTGTTGTAAATATATTCAATTTCATAAAACAATTTAACATGGAGCTCAATTTAGTATAGGTTAGGTATATGTATATTATTTTGAAATGTATTTATCCTTTACACTTAATAAAACTACTGGGAAAAATCAAAAACCTACCTATTATCTCCAAAAAACTTTTATTCGACTCCGTTTACCCAAAAAATTCCAGAAAAATAAATGAACATTGTTTAAAAACCATTCAAAATCTGAAACCAAAATAAAAACCTCCATAAATTCTCGGTCACATGTACTTGGCTCGATCAAATCTTCTGATCAAAAATTTATTCACAAAAAAATAGTAAAATGAAAGCTTTTTTTCACTCCAGTCAAAATCTAAAAATAATTATATTTAAGTTGTAATATGTCAGTCAAAATATATTGTTAATTTATGTATCTAGTAAGTGTACTTAATTTTTAAAATGATAAACAAAGTCGCTGCCTTAATAACTCACTTTTTAATTTAATTTTTATTACACTATATACATGTGTATAACATAATGGGGTAATAACGTAATTACGTAACATAATGTTACCTAAATGATAAAATCTTGATCAATCAAAGATTTTTTTGAAAATTTAACATATGTAATAATAATTTTGTCATCTAGTCATCAAGATCGATAAGAATTAAAGTATTAAATATGTCCATAAATTAATAATTATTTTATTATTTCTGTACAGAATCATTTGTTGCGCAAAGATCTACGACGTTTAAAAGAAACTACACACGTAATAAAAGCTGATCAATTTACTCAAACTGTTGAAGAACAAAGTGTAGTAAATAGTGCAATAGTAAGTTCTATAACATTCAGTGTGAAACTGTATTTCACTTAATAATATAATTTTATTTTTTAGATGGCTGACCATAAAATTACAACTGAAAAAATATTGAAATTAGAGAATGAAAATCGTGTCATGAAAAAAATGCTACATTTTCGTAAACTTAAAATAGAAGAACTTCAAAAGCAAATTGATGAGAGACCTCAGAGGTCTTGATTTAGTACCTGCTTGTTTATAATTATTGTACACAGATTTATTTATAAAATATTATTTAAATAAGTTATACTTTATATAGAAAATAATATTTAATAACAAGTGTTTTTAAATTAAAGTAAATTATTTATTATACTAAAATTGTATATATAAACCTTCTTTGTTTTGATTTAAACTATGCTACGATTAATGGTTTAATTTACTCATAAATGTCTTTTTTTAATCTTTAAAAAAATTTTAATTGTCTTAATTAGTATTTACTACAATTAAGAGTACATAATAACTAATAAAACCCTCAATCAATCATTTAGGACTATATCAATAAACTGAACAGTTTATTATATTATAATATAACATAAGTCAAAAGTTACCACTTTAAAAAATATTAATTAAAAATCTAAATGTTTGAAATTTTTTTTATATATAACTCATTTAATTGAAATTTAATCTTTGTATTTTTGTGAAATTATAAATTATAATATTTGTCTTACCAAAATAAATCATCTTGAACTTCATAAATGTATTAAAAATACAAATATTACAAATAATATAGGTATTTATATTGTAAAAATAATTTGTCTATAGTTTTTGTGCATTTCAAATAATGAAAAAAATTGAAACAATATTTGCTCAGTGTAATAAATTATTTCAAGTAGTTAAGTTGGTTTTATATAAATATTAAGGAAAGGAATATCTAGATGTCTATAACAAATAAATATATTTTAAGTAATAATAATATAAAAAATTTGAGCACAGTGAGTAAAAATTATTACTTATAAATTATAATATCTGGTATTATTAAGTAATACTTATACTTATACAATTATACATTTTAAAATAGTGTAATTTTGATATCCAGATGATTCGAATGTATTCGGATTTCATCTCTATCCTTAATATATATATATAAATAAACGAGTACATTATTTTATTGAAACATGTATATTGAGTCGTCTCGTATGTTTGAATTAATTTAAATTTTGCACTATAATTAATTATTTGTATCTTATATTTTTATTTTGTAAATGATATTTATTGTTAAACACAGATTGTACTCTACAACTTGCACTAGGTATAACATTATTTTATATGAATATGTATTCTAAACAATTAATATAAAATGTTATTATTACTTGTTTATATTTAGAATAATTGTGAAAGTTTTAAAACCTTCAATTTCTATAAAAAAAAAAAAAAAAATTGTTTACTTTAATCACTATAGATTACCGGCTATTAAGAACTTTTCAAATTTCGCTTTATATTCTTATATTTTTGACCACATTTTACTTAATCGGCCTACTAAGTTGAACTCTGTAACTTACCGGTCTGTATGAATCCTACAGATTACCAGATTACTACAATATGCTATCCTAAAGTATCCGGACTACCACACTGCTTGTTGCTAACAATTGAGGTTGCTTACTGAATGTTTTTTTTTTATATTAACACAGATTTTGTGTGAGATAACCCAATTACCAAATGCACAATACACATTTATATTTATTTTCAGTTGATTAATGGATTTTTTTCTTCCATTTCTATTAACAATAATATTTGATTCACTACAAATACAACAAAACATTAACATAGTATAATTATTAATTATATATTTTTTTTTATATTCTGACAAAGCTTCTTTGGTGTTATAATTTTTTTTTTTTGTTGTGCACGTAATAAAGTTTTTGGAGTAACAAGAATTTTAGAGTAAATGAAGAGTCCGATCTGGCGATTTGGTGCAAAAACCAACTATCTCCATATTTTGAAATTGTTCAAGAAGCACAAAAAACTATATACCTAATTTAATTTTTAATGGAAGTAGGAAAATTTTAAAAATAGATACAAATTAGGAATAGGAATCTTGAGCAAATTATTTTTTTAAATTTTTAAAAGTAATGAAATTACAATTACTCATTAGTTCATTTCCTTAATAAATTTACCGACTGGCGGTAGAGGGAAAATGGAGCGTGCAACGAATTTTGTAAAAATTTGTTAGCGCCGCGGTGTGTGCATATATTTAATTTGTGCTACCATTACCTACCAAATATCATTGATTATAAATTAATAATACAAATTAGATTGTAATTTATAATCAATGCTAATATTTATATATATGTACTCGTAGAAAGCGATCTACCACACCACCATATATAATGTTCACGGCTGCCCAATTTTAAAACGTTGATTGAATTTTTTTTTTTGATCAGTAAAATTGTTTTTTTAGGGATATCTAATATTCAAACCATATAAAAAAAAAATAATGGCACCATTAAAACCTTTGCAAAATTTTAATACGACTTAATATGCGACACTATTTTTGATAGTTTTTGACCTTTTGGCGTTAAATGAACCTGGACTAGGTCGGATAATCAAAATAAATAGTGTGACACATATTAATTCGAGGAAGGAATATTTTGCAAGAAATCGAACGATACTGTTTATACACAGATCTGAAATCGAATAAAAAAAGTAATTTAATTTTGTTACTGTCTCGTGCACTTTGACTTTACAGATTTATAAAACATTGAAACTTCATCCCCATATAGGTATGGTTTTTTCTGGTACTGGCGGGGTTAAAATAATAGTTATTGATAGCACAGAGTTTCTAAGGAGTTTTATATAGGCAATTTAAAATACGCACACATGAGCCATGTGCAATTAGTTTTTGGCATGCGCTGAAGATGACAACGTTATTGAAATACGAAAAATTAAAGTGTATAATATATTAACACGTTATTACATACTATTACATTATTAATTGTTTAAATTAAAAATTGATTCTGAGCGTATAGCGAGAAAACTAGTGGTTTTACGATGATGTTTATTTTATTTTTTTTCCGTTAACAAATTTTTCATCAAAAGAGGTGCTTCGATCTTTACAAGATTACCCTATTTTCAGCATCTAGTAGGTACTCTTAGAAGCAGTGGTTAAAGTAAGGGGGGACGGCGTCCCCTTTCTTTACTTAGCTTAAGTTTGGCGTCCCCTTTATATTTCTAAATGTTTAATGAAAAGTTGAGACTGAATTTGTTCTTTTGTACATAATATTCAAAAATTAAATAAAAAATGGTATTTAGTTATAAATTGTATGCAAGATCTATATTAAGATCTTTATATATAAAGTTATAACCACAGAGTATGTACATTATGCATAATAATAGGTAATATACATATATACGTCCGTGATAAATTTTTACAAATTAGGTCAATAATAACATGGATTAAAAGTTAAATTTATATAAATATTTAAAAATATATTACGGTACTGGTTCAGGGGACGACTTTTTTTTGCATTAGCTATAGTCCCCCCTGCAAATATATTCCACTTTAACCACTGCTTAGAAGTCGTAACAATAATATATCAATGTATCTAATTATATAGGTAGGTAAATAATTTAATTATGTATTTTAATTTTGAGGAGTACATACATCCACTGTGCTGTTTGTTGTTAGTTATCACTATATACGGTGTAATATGCTATAATCAGTGGCGGATTTAGGATTTTTTTTTACGGTGGGTGCTATTTTGCTGGCAATGGCATCCTATTATTATGGAAAAATGTACATATTATGTACAATTTGAGGAAAAAACAATAGTTTGGATTTTAAACAGTGAGGAACGTGTTTACATTTTTAACACTGAAACACAAATTGAAAAACGTGGCACGTGCAGCAATTTGTTACGATATAGGTAGTTATATATATATATGTTACGGTCATGCGGCGTTCCCCAAAATCTCCCTCTAACCACCGCCCGATCTCCCTTCTCAACACCCTCAGCAAGGTCTATGAACGCCTCCTCCTCACCAGGCTTCAAACTTATTCCACTCCCCTCATCCGCCCCGAACAATTCGGC